>VMDR010022390.1:0-16240 GCA_007922815.1 Macrotus californicus | reverse complement strand
TGATCCCCCTTTAGTGGAGAATTCCATAGAATTAAGTGTTCCTGAGGACACAGTTTAGAAAATGTGGCTACAGAGACATGTATTTGAATTTTATCAAGGTGTTTGACAATTGGTGCCATGGTAACACAGAGTCACAGGGACCTAACAACAGTGCCATTAAGTAGGCTCTTGCCTGATTAAACCACTGTCATCAAATGATTTGATTAATAGAAATCTGGCAAGCTGGATGTATAGTTTCTAGTGGTCTGCTTCCAGACTTTTCAGTACTATCCTGGTCAAGTCAAAATTTTATACTTTTCTTGAAAAATTGCTAAAGATAGAAGCTTATGTAACAAATGTGTATTAATAGTTTCTAATTCCCAATGATTTTAGTTGTTCAGTGTCATTATGAGTCAATAGTACCAGATGAATGCCAAACCAAAAGCTACACTGATAATTATTTGGTGTTATCAGATCAAGAAAAACAGCAATCCTATTGCCTTTTGGCTGATTACACACATATTTTAGTAGATACATTAATAAACTAAAACGTTTCTATTAAAGAATAATTAAGATGGTGATATATCTGGAAGCCATAAAATAAAATAAAAAGATCAAAGAAATAGAGAATGTTTATTCTAAAAAAAAAGCTAGTGGAAGGATATAATGTATATTTTTAAATATTTGAAGTTTCATGAGGAAAGGGGAGTGTTATAGACTGAATTGTATTCTCTCTCCCAAATTTACATGTTGAAGTCTTAACTCCCAGTATCTCAGAATGTGACAGTATTTGCAGACAGAGTTTTTAAGAAAGTAATTAAGTTAAAATGAGGTAATTATAATGGGCCCTAATTCAAAATGACTGGTGTCCTTGTAAGAAGAGGAGATTAAGACGTAGACATACAAAGAATAAACACAGGGAGAAGGTACCGTCTACAAGTCAGGGAAAGAGTCCTGAGAAGAAACAACCCTGTTGACACCTTGATTTCAGACTTCTGGTTTCCAGAATTGTGAGAAAATAAATTTCTTTTGTTTAAGTCTCCCAATCTATGGTTCTTTGTTATGGCAGCCCTAGCAAACTAATACAGGGAGTATACCAAACTCACTAAACCGTAGACTTTTTGAGGAAGAAACCCTGTCCTACACATCTTCATATGTAGTCTTGTAAAGTAATATGGAACCAGAAACACATTGAATAAAAGAACAGAGTTATTCTTGGGTTAACAGAAGGAAGAACTAAGATCAACATGTGTGGTAGCTAGTGTGAAAACGGTGCCTCAACTGTGGAGTGGGTGGTTTCACAAGGTAGTAAGTTTCCTAGTTACTGGAAGTGTTCCCACAGAGACTGATTGACCACCCGTTAGGCTGTTGCAAGAGAGATGCCTAAACTGGTTAGGAGGACTCCTAGACGACTCTGAAAGTCTTTTATAAGGACCTCTGTTCTCTAGAAGTGAAAAGGAGTTTACTGAACACCTAGATGGTTAACCAGGCATGATTCTCTCCCAGTAGCATTCAGAGATGGCCAAAGCCTAGGATGCCCATCTTTCATAGACTATGAGAGTCCTGGGACCATAGGGATTTCTGAGCCACTTATTTGTGTATGACATTTGATGTACCCTTGTGTGTAGTGTGTGAGCAAATCTAGTCTCAGCAGGTTTAGCATTTCAGAACAAAGGCTTAATAGACAAGTATCTGTGTAGGATACTATGACTTTGATGTGGCAGCAGTAAAATCTATGCTAAATGAAATCTTCTAAGCTGTGAACTTGCGTGTAGTTGACTTAAAAACTATAGATGCTACCTATTTCTCCAAGAAGGCATCAAGAAGACACTGGGCTTGTTTTTATCTTTATATTGAATTTATTGGGTGATAATAATTAAAAATTACACATGTTTCAGATATACTCTTCCACAACATATCATCTGTACACTGTATTGTGTTCACCATGCCAAGTCAAGTCTCCATCCATCTCCATTTATTCCCCTTATATTTCCCTCCATCTCCTGGCAATCACCACACTGTTATCTGTGTCCATGAGTATTTTCTTATTTTTCCCCACTGGGCTTTCTTTTTTAATATTTGATTTTCAAGAGATACTATAATTCAGGGTAGAATGGCTCTGAGGATATTGAGTCAAGACTGATGCAAAGTTTGTTCAGTGAGAGCAAATGTACAAATGGTGTAGGCACTGCCATGCCAGTGAATTTAGATCTGTAGTCAGTGTAGATGCTGTCTTCTACATAATTAAGCCAATTACAAATTAGACTCTTGGAACTTAAGGATGTATATGTAGGTGCAAAGATTCAGGAACAGGGAAGAGAGCAGGGACAAGGAGAGAGAAGTTGGCACCAATTATGAGCAAAGAGGATGACAGTCTGCCTAGGCTGTGTGGATGACAACCCGCCTGACGCTTGTTGTGACTTCTTTTCTAACTGCACACGTGGTGCATGCAGATGACTTTACATCTCACAGCAAAATATGCGACAGCAACGTGCTAAGTAAATGCAAATAAAAATATGCTTTTCCCACTGCAAACAAATCTCTCACACATCGCGATGATCCATAGCATGGTAAGAGCTAGGAGACAAGACCACCAGGAACCAGATTTGCTCATTGCTTAAACCACTCTCTGGAATCAATGTATATGTTCTGGTAGATCAACTTCAGCTGCATTGGATTACTTGCTATTATGTGGACATAGCATGCACTTTGATTTTACTCATTTATGCATGCATGAAAGCATTATTCATCTAATTCATTCAACATATTGTGCACCGACTGTGATCCAGGCCTAGCCAGGCACTAAAGAAGGCATGGTGAAGGACACGGAGATAAGCCATATGAATATCTTGTCTTTGGGAGTTTGTAGTTTCTCTGCTTTCATTCATGCATGTCCCTCAGCCCAGGTCCTTCACTCTACTTTCCGCCTATGGAAATTCTTCCCATTCCTCAAGGGGCAGCTTAGAGTATTTCCTTTCTCTTTTTCACCATTTCTTCCCAGACAAAGAATTAATCATTCTTTTTCCAGTACTCCAAGAACACAGTGCTTCTACTCTGAAGTTGTACAGAGTTATTGAATAAAAGTGTCTGCTGCCTCTTTATCTCTCCTGCTTTTATTTTCTCCACCTCCCCCCAACTTATGTAACCAGATATTTCCTGCTTATGGGAAAATTTTGACAGTAGGATGAAATATATTAGTGGCCTAGACCTCATTAAAGGGAAGCTTATAAATAAGTTTGTAATTTTCGTTAAAAATATATTTTGGCTCAAAAGTAGCTGCAGGGCTCCAATGTGCTTTTCTCAAACTCCTCACTGAACTAGGATAATAGCAAGGAACCATGCTCCATTATCCTCCAGGATAGTATATGGCATGGTGGTTGAGAGTGTAGAATTTGAAGTCCAAATTTGGGTAAGTTATTTGATATATTTGTGCCTAGTTTTCCCCATCTTTAAATGAGGATAATAATAGAACATATTTTTTAGGGTTGGTGTGAGGATTAAATGTGTTAATACATGCAATTACTTGGAACACTACATAACTCTGAATACATATTCAAGAGGTTCTAGTTATTAGTTATTATTCTGCAAATGAAATATTTTCTACCTGGAGTTTACTGTGGTACCATATTGCACTATTGATGGTTCTTTCTAATGAGATTTATGTTCAAAATGCTTAAAGGCCCAATTTTACAAAAAGCTACTGCTGAGATTAGATACTTCAAATCCTCTTAGTATTTTTGAAGAGTAAGTCATTTGGAGTTAGATCTTGGAACTTGAGTTAGTATTTTACCTCTATTGGGCATCTTACCTGGGAGAAAGTACTCAACCTCCCTAACCTTCTATTTGCTGCGCTGATGGAGTGTATGAGATTGAGTTAAATCTAGCATCCTGTGTGACAGTCTTAATAAATGTTTGTTTCATTATTTTACTTAAACAGAAAAGGCCTTCATAGCACCATATCTGATGTACCTGGGATAAGCCCTGAACATTTTGATAGAGCTGAAAGACAGTCACTTAGTGGCTTTCAGTGTGTCAGGTGTGATCTCTCTCTCTCACACACACACAGATAGATAGAGAGAGGGATCTAAACATCAAGTCATTTAATCTTCAAGTAGCTCAATGGGATAGTACTGTTATGACCCCTTCCTAAGAGGAGAAAGCAGATGAGGCCTGGGGCTGCTGTTTCAGGTCTGTCCTCTGTCTTTCCACACATCTATTTGGGTATTGGTTCTGTTTTCCTTGAGGACTGAGTCTTTCCTCCAAAGCCCAGCTGGTGGCAGGCCTGTGCTGTTGCCTCACTTACCACTTCTTTCTTCATTTTGGGTAGACCCTGTGTGTGATACTTTTGTGCTGAATGGTCTGGTCTCATGACTCCATCCTTTGCCCTGTCCTCCTTCCAAATGCCCACTGGGCTGTAGCTCTGGTGCTAAGAATTGTTTGAACCATGCTCTACCACCATAATGCCTTAGCCAGTCTGTCTCTACTAACAAATTTGTCCCTGTCCTGTGTTTCCTGCCCTAAAGAACATGGTTCTTACCATATTCAGTCCCTCCTAGCCTTTCAGGCTCACAGCATGTTGCAGGTATTATGGGTCGACTGACTAAATGTTGGCATTGTGTCTTGTAGTTGCTGGGATTCTATTTTGTGCACCAGTGAACCAAAAGTGACCAAAGACATCTGAAGATCATTAATTCCATGAATAAAACTATATTCATGAGATGTTAATGTGAAGGAGAGGTGCATTATATTTGGGGAACACAACCCCAAAAATAATGAGTGTAGGACATAACAGAATTTTGCATTTGGGTTGTTTAGGAGGCCTTGCAATGGGATTGCCCAGCAGATGGAAAATATGGGAGCAACATGCTGTGACGACATCCTTTGGCTAATGGATATGGATTGTCCTGTGAAAGAGGGAACCCTGATCAACGAACACCCATTTTGGTACTGAGCATGATGGGAATCATCCAGGAGAGAAGCAGATGATAGTGTGCCATGTGGTTAAGCCTTTTCTGTATTTAGTAGCAAAACTCTTACTGCCTTCAGACAATGAAATCCACACTTCTTTTTTAAGGTGGTGGATTTGAGTGGTAATCAACTTGGGGAGATGGAGGGATTGAGAAGTGAGCAAGGGTAAGCAACCTGGACAAAATGGTGGCAGGCATAAAGTGACAAGAGGTGCTGGTCTCCAGTAGAGATCTAAGCAGTCTTTTGCCAGGACCCTCACCTTTGCTCTGTGTAGAGTTCCTTTTACTAGGTCAGAGCCAAGTGCAGTTTCCTGACCATTCATTCCATGGTGTCTAGGCTGATGAAAAGAGACCATGAGGTCCAATTGTGATAGAAGTTGAAGGAAGGTTTGCTCCATTCTGCTGACCCTTGGAGTGACTTCATCTGCCCTGGAGGCCACAGGGCTGGAGGGGGTTTTACCTCATCTGTCTGTAGCCACTCCTGTATGCAGTGATTGGTTCTGGTCCTTAGCCTTGTAACCTTAGGTCCTTCAGGTCTAAGAGCTTGACAATGCCCTCATGTCTCTCCCAAATGTAGAAAATTACTCAATTTGTCATTTTTGAAGGTGGATGTTTGGGGTGGGGGAGGCAGAAAGAAAAAATGTAAATACTAGCTATTATTCCACTCTCTGTTATGTTTTTAGAAGCAGCATTTATATTGGTAAAAGGTATCAAATATCATTCCCACTGTCTACCACCCACTTCCCAGTGCCTTCCTTTTTCTTGCTGTGGGATACAATGAATTTATTCATAAGAGGCATTTCAGATAAATGCTGAAATCTAATTTATTAGGGTTCTTCCAGGACTTGCAGCTAGTTTAAAATCTAACAAGTTTGCTAAATGTTAAGGACCCAAAAGTACCCTAAAACATATTCATCATTCCAGAGATTAAAATCAATGTAAAATAACCACAGAAAATGTCAGCTGCCTTTGCAAACAGGGCACCGGAAAGCGAATGTAATTGCGTTTTTTCCCTCTATGTCCAGGAACTTTGAATGCTCCTGTGCTACATCAGGTATGTAATGAAAGACAAATGACAAGGAATCTAAACAGAAGAAGGGAGCTTGAGTAACTGTAGTTTTTATGTTAGAGGGAGTGTGAGAGAGAAAAGAAGCATTGTATCTCGGATTAACAGAACTGCAGGATTTCATTAATGACAGCCCAGCTTTTTAGCAAATGGAAGACAGGGCAGTAAAAGAGAACATGACTGGAATGTGCTCTGCTAATTGGAAATGTATATTATCTTCAGGCGATGTGTGTGTGGGGAGGGGACAGGGAGGATGAGAAGAGACACATATTGTGAGGCTGGCAGGGGAGACCTGGACCTAGGGAGCCTCAGGTTGGCTGCACAGACGGGGCAGGCAGTTGCAGGGCCCTTTCTTGTAGACAGGAGCATAGTGCCCAGGGCCTCCCTCCCCCACTCACTTTTAATTCAGCGGCTATGTAGGGCTTCTTTGATGGCGGCTTTGAAGTTGGTGGCTTTGAGATTACTCTTCCTCTGTGACCTTGACCACCAGCCATGAGGTTAGTGCGGAAGGGGCAGAGAGGAGGCAGGCGCTGGAGTTGGAAAAAGAAAAGGAAGGGAGGGGAGGATAAGGGAAGGCCACCCTAAGACATTTTCACAGCATTCCACGACTTTCCTGATCACTCTGCAAAGTTGAAATATGATTGCAGTCTTTGCACTGGGGAGGAAAGAAACCATTTAGATGAAAAATTAGCTGCCTTCGCAGGTCAAGCACATAGTTACATTAATGTCGTGTAGAACAATAAATCAACTTCGATCTCCAATTGAAAAAAATGCTAATTTAGCTCAGCGATTCACTGATTGTACTTTCCTCTGATAGAAATCTTTTCTTTTATTTAATGCGAAGCCATGATTTGACAGCCTCCTCTAATGGTGCTTGCAGACTCCCAGCATTTCAGCGGAATTCTGATCATGGTTTTAATATTCCGTGCAGCTCTGCCCCCTCTGATTTCACGCTCACACATTAACGAGAGCTGACACTGGAGATTAGACGCAGACAGCTGGAATGCCAGGTCTTTGTTGCAGCATGGACAGGAGCCAACGTCGGTCAACCACAGCCAAGAGGGACCTGGGAAAGTCTTCTTAAGAAGGAGGGGAAGGGGAGGGGGGGCAGGTTGAGGAAGGGTTGGAGTGGGGGATGGGGACAGAAAGGCAAGGTAGTTTCTGAAGAGCATAGGAAAAGAGATATTTGCAGAAAGCCATTTTGTCTCTGAAATTCACATTTGAATCAATTCTCATTCATTTAGAGGAAGTGGATCATTACAGGGAAATCCCAAATTGATTGCAGCACTTTTTGTACTCTGGAAATACAAGGGTGATGCTGAAAATAGAAAAGGCTCCCTGCTTCAGCTGCTCACGAGTTTGTCTGAGAAACAATGGTGATTACAAGCAGGAGGAAGAGTGCTTACATAAGGAAATGTGTTCTCCCCTTTGCCTTAAAAAATCACTTAGTTCCAGGTGAATTGATGGGGAAATAAAACTAGATTTATGAGCCAGGGCTGCCTGCTCACTAGTGGCTACCCGGGTAAGAAAGGAAGTCTCATAGTCTAACTGCCCTCATCCTAATTGTTTCTTGATACCAGAAATCAAGTAAAGATCCATAGTTTCACCGAAACCATGAAGCAATTGTGCTCAGGTAATGCTCACATTGCCAAGGAAGAGGCAGATTGCTGCCTGAAACTGGAGCAACTTTCTCAAAAAGAAAATGACAGGTGATCAAAGTCACAAAGATGGCGCACTGATCCTATGTCAAAAAATTGTTTCTGCTCCCCCGGGAGACCAATTGGGGAGAAATAACAAATGTCCTTCTTACTAACTCTAGGGTTAATAATAATTTTACTTTGCATTTTTATGGGATAACAGAATTCTACAGCCCTTTATAACTATTCATAGTGGAAGTCTGAAGAAGAGAGGTGGCTCTACCCATTCTTGATGCATGGATGGAGTGGCTGAGGGCCTGGGCCCAGCAGGGGCCTACTTGCAATAAAATAGAAAACAAATCATGAAGTTGCATGCTACAGTTGTCATGAAGCCACAGGCTTCAGTTTGGATGTTAGATGACAAGCCATCTTGTATCACTGTGGCCTATTGTTCTTATTTGCCCTTCGTTCTGGTCTTGGTTAGACCTTTGTCATTGACACAAGTTCATTCATTCACTGAACAAGGCTCCTGATGCATTACTGATGTTTTGATGTAACAGGAGCATTATATACTATATAAAATGTATGTACATAGAAACATATGTTATATATACACAAATATACACATATTTAGTGCATGTATCACTAAAATGTCGATAGAAATGCAGAGGTCATATCACAATAGTTAAAAGCATAGCTTATAACATAGCATATATCAGAGTAATTAAGAACAAGTCAGAGCTATTTGCACACGAATCTCAGTTCCTCTCTTACTGGCTTTGTGACCTTTAGCAAGATACTTACTTTTCTCTAAACCTCAATTTTCTTGTCTGTGAAATGGGGAGTAAAAGGAAACAATCTATAGCTCAGTGCCTGATGCATAGTGGGCACTCAATAAATACTAACGTATAGCTGTTAGGAGTATTCATTGAGAATACACACATGTACACACACATGTTGCTTGGTGAGAGTAAACCTGATAAGTATAGCTATTGTTACGCAGCACTTTAATTCTAAAGTAGTCCTATATGTCTTCAAAGTAGTCTCTTTGATAGATTTATGCTTATTTCCAAGATAGCATAAAATCGATGAAAGCAGTTTTGGAACTCTTCTTTGGAGTTATGTATGGACACTATTGGCACTCTTTCGTAAATATTTTCATATGTGGCACATCTTTGCCCTCAAAGGATGGACTTGTTGGAAGCTACTACACATTGCCCTGAAGCTATAGCTAATGAATCTAATGAATATGGTGAGCAATTGAGCTGAAGAAACATTGTTTTGGAAATAAATGAGTATTAAAAAATTAGATTTTTTTTTGTGGCATATAAACTGAATTTGACCAAAATTCCAAGAGGCTTGTTGAGCAATTGTAGCCATTTTAGAATATGTATACACAGAGCCTTTGAAGGAGATTACTTAGATGGGATAATAGATCCTGATACATTTGTGGGGAAAAAAATAAACTCATTAGTTCACAGTCACATTTTACAAGAGCCTTCCCTAAAATAGCTTTTAGCCCCATCTAGAAGAAAAGAACATGCCCACAAGGTCTTTGGATTGTGCAAAAACCGAGGTTCACTTCTCCTGACTTTGTCCACTTGGCTTATGTACAACTTTAGTACAGGGTCAGTTTCCTCATTTTTAAAAAATTGATTAAACACTTACTGGGCTTCTGATAGGTACTGAAGGTTAAAGTTTACTAATTCATGATTCCGGTACTCAAGGGACTTAAGGGAAAACAAACAATAGTTGCTGTACACAGGCACAGGTGAGTGCTGTGGGAGAGGGACGAGTCAGGTGCAGCCAGATCACGTTAATGTGTGTGAACATTTCCTAGAGGTGACAGGGAACCATTGATCAATAAATGGAGGCAACATAATTTGCCTTTTCTTTTTGTCCTACGTATGCATGTGTCTGATCTTCATATCTTCAGAATTTATCGAATCTTACATTTCCTACTTTTGCCCTGAACATGGCTGAAACACAATTGTCATTTTTCTTGATATCTCTGCCTTACCAGGGAACCTTTTGGCAGAGAGGCGAGACAGACAGACAGACAGACAGACAGACAAAAACACTCCTGAATCTTCCTTTCAGTATGATTTATTATAATATCAATTATGAAAATGTTTATGTTGGCTGAAAGAGGGTTTTTTTTAAACTTAAAATGTCTGAGTTTGTTCCAAGGGCTTGTAAATCATGGCAGGTTTCCAGGGGCCCCAGGTAACATCCTGCATAGTCATCTTACTTAAATGGCTTTGATGAAATGGGAGAACAGATTAACTGAATAGAAAGCTTAAGCGTCTAAAGATGTAGTAGACTGCTTCTGAGGGTTAAATAACATTGATCACATCAGTAATAATATTGCACATTCTCGAGCATCCTGGAAAGCAAGAAACCTGGGGTGGTTTTGTTTATTTATTTGTACCTCATTGCTGTAGCTCTGTGACATGGAAGCACTAGTACCATTGTGCCAACACGCTTTCATTGAAATAGTAGCTCTATCTGTTCATTGTGCAGAGAAAATTGCCCTGACTTTCTGCATCCACTCTGAGTACAAGCACCTAGAGGCATTTAAATAAGATGTAGATGACAGCAATTATCTACTTGGTTCTGAATTGGCTTCAGAGTGTTTTAACCATGCTGAATGGTCATAATAACAGCATTTCTTAGAAAACTGATGTTCAGCTTCAGTGTTGTATTATGCATAAGTTTCAGGTTTGTTGCAAGCATAGCATTTGTGACCAATTTGTTTAGTTTGTAGAAAATGTAACTGAAAAAAAGTTAAGGAGGTTATCCCTATAATGTAACCCTCCTCATCATCTCCCTTCCAATATGCTTTATACACGGAAAGATAAAGAGGAGGCTGCAGGGAATTAGGGAATCTCTGATTAGCTCCAGTAGGGTGTGCCATACGTGCTAAGTTGTGTTTGTGCCATGTGTGTCCAGCGGAAACAAGGTTGAGAGCTACTGCGCTGGAAAACGACAATGGTGTAAACACAGGCATATCACAGATGCAATTCAAATGGAGTCAGGCTATTGCGAGATGAGAAAAGACTGTGTAGTAATGTAACTTTTCCATCACTGAGCTCCAAGGTGTATTCCTCAAGGCTGGTATCTACTGTAGGATCCAAAGAATGATTGCATGTAAAATAGTCTATTTATTTGTCCCATCATTGTTTAATCTTATTACCTCCATCAGGCCTGCAGAGTTTCACATTGCTTCAGTTTGTCTCTGAACAGTTCATGGGATTGTTAGGGACACTAGAGGTCATGGAGGTCATCAGTATAGGGAGTCAAACTCTGTTGAACACCCATTGTATATATGTGTGTATTAATCCTCACAATAATCCTACACGGTTTTATCCCCATTTCACAAATGAGGGTTTTGAGACATCAATAAACCTAATTGTCCCCCTCAAGTCAAACTCTACAAATAATAGAGATGTAATTTGAATCCATATCTTTCTGAATCTCTAAATCCCTGATTCTTCTCTGAATATATGCCTTTCATGGGGTTGCTGGCCATGTTAGGATGTATAAATTCTCAGCGGTTCCCCAGGATGGTGTGACAGCTGGATCGAGCCCGGTCTAAAATCTGAAGACTTGAGACCAATTTAAATAATCAGAGAAAAGTAGGGCTCATCCATGACAACAGCTAATGAAATGCATAAGTCAAGCCATGTGAAATTGCCAATATTTGACCATTTTTTCATTAATGAAAATAGAAACTTCGTATGGTTTAACTTAATAAAAGTAAGACAATCGGTGGTAAGCACACAATATATTTTACTCATAGACGGGACTGAGATAAAAATCTGGCTATGAAATGGAAACAATTGTATAATGGAAAAAATGCAATAAAAATAAACAATTAAGAATAAAATAAAATAAATAAAAATAAAGTCTTCAATATGGAAAATAAAAATGAAACAGAGAGGCATCATTTACTCTGGCTCTTAGAGTTGTATATTCTATGTCATGGAAACGGAGCCACCAGCTTGAGATTTGGGTCCTCTTCAATGCACACCTTCCACATTGAGAAGGGGAGAGACGACCGGTAGCCCTCCAACTGCCACCACAGACTCTGTATGGGGCATAGTCTCTGCAACTAAAATCACCTGTCTGGCTCTTCAGTGCTGTGCTCCTCTAAGCCCAGAAGACTAGTTATCCACTGTTATGGGTTGAATTGTGACCCCCAAAAGATATGTTGAAGTTTTTTTCCCTACTACTTCAGAATGGGACCTTATTTGAAAATAGGGTTGTTGGAGAGGTAAATAGTTAAGATAATGTCATACTGGAGCAGGGTTGGCACAGAGAAAAGATGGCCATGTGGCAACAGAAGCAGAGACTGGAGTGAGGCATCGGTAAACCAAGAAACGCCAAGGATTGTAGACAAACACAAGGAGCTAGGGGAAGCAAGGAATGGGTCTCCCCTACAAGCTTCAGAGAGAGCACGGCCCTGCCGGCACCTCGATTTTAGACTTCTGGCCTCCAGAACTATGAGACAATGTATTTCTGTTGTGTCAAGCTCCTCAGTTTGTGGTACTTTGTTAGGGCTGCCCTAGGAATCTCTTATAATCTCCTTTTAGGCTCCTCATCTGTCCACTTCTCCTGCTCTATGTCAAGACAATTAAAAATATAAAATTGTTATATAGAAAGAGCAATCCTAGATTTCAGAAAACATAGCTCACGAGACTGACTCATTTTTGTAGTGTTCTAAAGAGTTTCACTGTTTTCTGAACCTTCAGTTTAGAAGCTACATAGGGTGACTGATCTCAGGCTATTTTTCTTCCGTTTGTGACAGTCAGCCTACACACTAGTTCACTCTGAGCCAAGTCATGGCCTAATGATTTTTGAAAAAGTGGGCTGCCTTCCCCTTGAACAGCAAGGTAAACGATGTCAATGAGGTCTTCCCTGGCACCCATGATTGACCTTAGAACCAACAGCAATTAATTTGAGTTATGTTAATTGTTAATGTTATTGGAGAAGCACAATGTTGTATGATATTATCATCATCAGTAACTAACCTAAGATTCATTTTCAGCTTACTCAGTGATTAGTGGTCCCAGTCACAAAGTCAGCAAAAATAGATTCACCCAGTATTTATTATCTGCCATATATATCAGACTCTGGCCCAAAGGATTTGACTGGATGAATTCACTGACTCGGAAGCATGATACAAACACATGGTTATCTCCATTAAAAAGTGACAACGGTGAGATTTAGAAAGATGAGATGGCCTGCCAAGAAACACACCACAAGTAATAGGGTAAAAGTCAGCTTTGGGGTCCAGTTCTTTTGACACTAAGATCAGAGATGGGGACAGCTTCCTTGAGGTGCCACACTGGGAGGGTTTGGGAAAATAAAGGATCACTGAGAGTGTTGGGAACAGGAAAGTAGTCCTCAAAAATCACTGGGCATGAGGTTTGGGGTGTACAGCAGACCTTGTTGTGGTTGTCAGAAATGGGAGTCACAAGATCTGTTGTTCAACTCTACCGTGTATTGGTGGTATGTTCATGGGTTAGAATAGGAATCTCCCTGGTCTCATTGTCCTAAATTGCAATTGGAAATAACTATACCTTCTTCCTTGAGCTGTTCTGAGGCTTGCCCAAGATGATGCTTGTACAAACATGAAGCAAACACTAGGTAATTAGCAAAATGTAGCTTTTTGTCTCCTTTGCCAATGATAACTTCAGCTAGCCCAGAGCTAAATTCAAATCTTTTTGTGAAACCCCACTATGCAGTTTTTCAAAAACAGACATTTTGTCTTACTTTTTAAATGATAAACCATTCTGAAAAGAATTCATTAATTTAGTCATCAGTCATACCATTTCTGCAGTAGCAAGATTCCACATATACCAAGCCTGGCCAAATCAGACAAAAATAATTAGAAGATATTGTAACAGGGTGTAGCCGGACCGGGGGGCAAATAGGGATTTGTAATGGGGTCCAGAACTCAGGGTATCCAGGAAATATTAGAAAAAAATATATATGTAGGATGTCCTCACCCCTACACATCTGAGCTGGGCGATGGGATGCATGGAGCAGGGCGATTGAGAGCTGTTTTGAATAGCAACAGTTTTGCAGATAACCTCTAGAACGGTCGTTTAACATATCTATAACCTTTAACTGGTTTCATAGATATGTTAAATAGTTGTAGCAATGCTTTGAGCCAGGGGGATGGGAGTGACTTCAACCCATGATGTAACCAGGAGGCAACGCCCTCTGATTACAGAGCCTGCCTAAGAGCTTGGAGATGATTGGCTCCACACCACAGGGCCACACCTGCCCGGACTTACCATGGCAGCTCAGTAAAGCTGGAAAAATATGGCAATGCTGGCAGTGTGGCCAATTGTGGGAGGAGTCAGAAATGGTGTGGCAGAGGAAGATTGCTGCTGGGATTTAAACTCAGGCGCCGCAGCCATTCGGGGTCTTTTTGAGACCATGTGGCTTGGGCAGAGAACCACGGACTTCTGCTTCTTTTCCTGAGATATGGTAACCCGCACTGGGCAGAGGGGAAAGGAAGGACTGTGTGCATTTGTGGGTGTTCTAAAGGACTTTAGTATTTTAATGAAGACATTAAGTCATTACTCTTAAGTTTGTGTAACTCTTTGAATAAATAATTCCTTTCCTTTTCACCAATCACTGGCATTGAGAGACCTCTTTCCCTGGTGGTGGGCAAGTCGTACCTAGTAGGGGGGGGGGTGGACCCCTGGAGCATAAGGGTGGGTCCATTCGGTAATAGTGTATCATTCACTCCCCTACCCTGGGTCTGTTCTGTAACAATATTGCCTGCCCTTGAGAAGTAGTCATTAGCCCTTCATGGGAGAGCTTTAAGGATTTATATATTTTCAATAGTCTTTTCTGATATATCTCTATGCGTACTTAACTATAGGAAAAGTACACTTCTGTTTCAGTTTTTAAAAAATCATTATTTTTGAACACTTTTCCTTTCCCCATGTGGGGAAAATTATGTTTCAGTCTCAGGGCCTTTGCGCTGTCCCTTCCCTCGCATATCCTCATGCCTTGCTGCTAAACTGTCTTTTGGTCTCTAATCAAATGTCAACTTGTCAGTGAGGCTTCCCTGACCATTTACATAAAATAGCCCCCACCCTTGCACTACATATTGTCTTTCTCTTTCTTCACCATGAAAATTTGACTATTTCTTCTAAATTAAATTTATTGGGTGATACTGGTTTGTAAAACCATACAGGTTTCAAGTGCACAGCTCAATAAATCCATCTGCACACTGCATCGTGTGACCATTCACCTCAAGCAAAGTCTCTGTCCATCCCCCTCACCTTGCCCACCTCCATGTAGCCTCCATGCTCCCTTCCTCCAGGCTGTCACCACACTGTGTCTGTGCCTTTGTGTCCTGCATGTATGTTCTGTGGCTAACCCTTCACCTTCTGTCATCCAATTCCTCCCTCCTCCCTCCCCCCGACAGCTGCCGGCCTGTTCCATGTGTCCGTGCCTCTGTTTCTATTTTGTTTGTCAGTTAATTTTGTTCATTAGATTCCACACATAAGTGAGATCATATGGTACTTGTCTTTCTCTGACTGGCTTATTTCACTCAGCATAATTATCCCCAGGTCCACCCACGCTGTCACAGAAGGTAAGATTTCCTTCTTTTTGATGGTCACAGAGTATTAGATTGACCATTACCCAACATTATCTCATTTTACTTACTTTTTATCATCTATTTCTCCTCTGTCCTGTCTGGTGGAATGTAAGCAGCATGAGGATAAGACTTTTGTTTCATTCTGGGACATATCCCTAATACCTAGAACGGTGAGTACTCAACAGATGTTTCACATTTAGCATTTCTATTGACTATATAATAAATCACATAGTTTTCCTTGTGTTTCCAGGAGCACAAAACATTTTCTAAGGTACCTCACCTAGTGTTATTTGCTTAACCCTTCCCTCAGTATGCAGTCAACATATGGGCACATTCCCTTTTTACAGGCTTTGGTGAGGACTGTCCTGCCTTGCCCCTCCTTCCACAAGCCCCTGCCCTGCTCACGGAGTGTGTGTCCCCATATGCCTGAAGGCAGGGGCATTGGTTTCATAGCATCTCTGAGGACAGACACCAGCCCTCCCACCCACATCTCCAGTCTCAAGCTGCACACACAAAGGATCTAAGCCAGTTTTGCCAACTGGCTTATGTTTGCAGTCCTCCCAAACTTTTCATGAATGAATATAAATTTGCAAAAGAAGGAAAAGTGAAAAGTTGAATGTGAAATGAAACAGAATTGCCCTGGCCTACATTGGTGTCCTTCCCAATGCCACCTGAAACCTCCCCACCTTGCTGTCATTATCTCTCATCAGAAATGTCTCAGGAAGAACAAGGTAAGCATGTTTAGGGTACCAGTTGGATTTGTGAGACTGTGCTATAACACGCCTCTCTATCTCTCCCTCTCCCTCTCTCTCTGCTTCCCCACTGCGCTCCTTGACTGGCTATGTATCAGGACCTTTGAAGAGAAAGGTTTAGAGGTTAGCAAAAAAGTAATTAAAGTCAGAATTGCACATTGGCAACATTCCTCTGTTTTCAAATAGTTAACCCTGTGAATTTAAAATGCATT
>VMDR010022389.1:0-16242 GCA_007922815.1 Macrotus californicus | reverse complement strand
TCCAGAGGAGGAAGCGGTGGAAAGGCTGGCTCTAGCGAGTCTGAGACGAGGAAAGTGAGCTGCGGCTGCGCGCGGCGATCGCCCCGCCAAGCTCTCCACTCTGGCCAACAGCGGCGCCCAGAGTCCGCGGAAGGAAACTGCAGCCTCTGCTGCTTCAGTCTAACCAGTTACAGTAATTTCGAATATAATCGTGTGCTTGGCTGGAACATTTTTTATGTCTATATATTTAATAATACTTAATTTGTACCATCAGAAACTTCATTATCCCAGGTTTTTGGGAAATCACGTAGATTTAGTACATAAATTGTTAACATAATTATTCCACACTAGTAATAGAAAGATGACTGTAACACAGACTTGGTCTAAACGATCTTAGAGTTCAGTAATTTTGGATACTTATTAATTAGAAACACACTGGCTAAAGTTTTGTGCTTCTTTCCTTGTTTTGCTTTACTTTTTGGGTACCTCAATGCTGATTCATTTCAATTTTTTCAGAGAGTATCGGTAATGCAGAAATTGCCTTAAGAGCACAGTGTGTATTTACTATCAAATACCTTTCCTCTTCCTCATCCAAAGAAATAATATAACCAGAAAAGAGTTAGCCTATTCTTTTCCTTCCCGTTGCACAATTATTTTCCTAGTTGCCAAATGTAACATCAATCCTCAAAGTTACCAGGAGAATAATATTTTGCCTTGCAACACAAAGTCACTATGGCCTATTGCCCTGAGGCATGGTTCCCATGACAGTACTTATATAACCTCCTGTGATGCTTTCAAATGAGAAAAATAGTTTCTAGAAAGTTTATTTGCAGTAGCTCCCTGAATTTAGTGACTATTTCTTCTGCTTATTTAAAAATGTTTTTGAGGGAGGGGACAGAGGGGGGAAGGGTTTTCAGGGACCACTATAAAGGACACATGGACATAACCAAGGGGGAAGGTGGAAGCAAGGGAGGGAGGTGGGATTGGCTGGTGTGGGGGGAGTAGTGGGGGGAAAATGCAGACAACTATAATTGAACAACAATAAAGTAATTAATTAAATAAGTAAATTAAATACAAATAATAAAAATGTTTTTGAAGCATCTAATAAATTGGGTAGGGAAATATTCTTTTTCAAAAAAGGTGGGACAACTGTAATAGCATAATCAACAAACTATACTTTAAAAAAATACTTGATAACTACATTTCTGCCTCACAAAGTATCAGTAACATTGCTCCCCTAGTGATGGTACATCTGAATATGGAAGAATATATGAAATATACTCACACAACCACATATTTTATTTGTATGGAAAATCCCAGAAAACACAACACTATGCTAGAAAAAAAATGTTTAAATTAACACTCAAAAGGTCCCAGCAAACAAGATGCTAACCAACTGGTATATTGAGCTATACTGAAAGATTATACTTAGAGTATGGAAGTAGTAATTAGTTCCAGATTAGGTTAGTTCCCCAACTGGGACTGAATTTCTCAGCAGACCAAATAAGTAAATTCCAACCACTCATCTAGGACTTGAGTATGTGAGATTTTTGTTTGGTAAAGCCAGCATCCCCAATATCCTACTTGGAGAGCCCACAGTCACACTTCGCGTGGCTGCACCACTAAAACCATACACAGACATTTTGTGGTAAAACATGTAACTGCCTATTTCACAAATGCCACTTATAATACTTGCAAAGACATTTTACTTGCTGTCATATTTTATTGGTTTTGAACAATGACCTTCAGTGTTGCATGAGACTCCACATCAGTCATTGATATAGATCTTAGTGAAGCTTGACACACACATTTTTTTCTTCAGGCATTTACCCAACCTTCCACCAGGACCCAACTTTAATAGATAATTATGCTTTAATAGTTCAGGAATGAAGTGAGATATTTCAAGGTCATCGAGTTTAGGTACATGGAGGTAGAATCCAGACAGAAAAAAAACTTCAGACAATCAGCAACAGCCTTTTTAAAATAGATCTGATCTAAAGAGAATCCTGAGAAGATGGCTTTTGCTAACTTAGTACAATGAGAAAGACATAATTCATTCTCATTTATAAACTACATGAATTAAGAACACGAAGTGGAAAATAGGTGGAAGGTATAAAAATGTGATAGTCCACTTATTCACAATCTTGTCCATAGGCATTCACTATGGAAAAGATACCAAGTCCTACGTTTATAAGTATTCCATGTTAAAGTACCACTACCAAAATAAACCATTTAACACGATTTTGTTTTGTAAAGTTTTTTTCACCCTATCTTCAAAACACTGGCTTCACAAACAGCAAAGATATTTACAATATAATTTTTCGAAGATATCAAGATAAATGAATGACTGAACTCACCTGAATGCTTTGGGCTTCACCATTACATTCATGAAAATCTATGGGTGTTGATATGGGATCAATTTTCTCACAGCTCTCTTGGCTGATGAGCATGTCTGCGTAGTTGGGCTGCGGGAAGATCAGGTGACTCTTCCGCGAGTCCGCGGTGAGGGAGACTTCATGGGAATAAGTCTGCAGGAATGCCCGCACCCCGTCCACGCCCACAAAGTGAGAAGCAGGTACGCCCACCAACCCGCAACCGGAAGCCTCCAGCTGGCGTGACTTGTGCCAGCGCCACAGTCTGAGCGCCAGCAGCACGATGACAAAGGCGAGAAAGATGCAAGAGACAGCGGCCACCGCCACTACCAGGTACAGCGTGAGGCCTGAGGCATCAGAGTTGTGCGGGACCTCCAGGCTGCCCAGCTCTTCCAGAACGTCTGGGATGCTGTCAGCCACGGCCACCGTGAGCGTGACGGTGGCCGACAGAGGGGGCTGGCCGTGGTCCTGAACAGCCACCACCAGGCTCTGCTTGAGCGCGTCTCTGTCCAGCAGGGCCCGCGCAGTGCGCACCTCGCCCGTGTGCAGCCCCACCACGAAGAGCCCTGGCTCGCTGGCCTTGAGCAGGCGGTAGGACAGCCAGGCGTTCTGGCCTGAGTCTCGGTCTACTGCCACGACTTTGGTCACCAGGTAGCCAGGTTCTGCAGAGCGGGGTGCCAGCTCCACGCCGGTGGAACCGTCTGTGGGGATGGCAGGGTACAGGATCTCTGGTGCATTGTCGTTCTGGTCCAGCACGAACAGACTCAGTGACACGTTGCTGCTGAGCGGTGGGTCCCCGCTGTCATGTGCAGTCACTCTCAATTGCAAGTCATGGAAGTGCTCATAGTCGAAGGAGTGCAATGCATACAGCACACCAGTGTCGGAGTTGATGGAGACATAGGAGGATAGAGGTGCACCGTGGATAGTTTCTTCATCCAGTGAGTAGGTGACGTGGGCGTTCTCATTGCTGTCAGGATCGTGAGCATTCACAGAGAATATGGAGGCCCTTCTGGGGTTGTTCTCAGGGACATAGACAGAGTAGGAGGAGTGGGGAAAGGAAGGTGGGTTGTCATTGGTGTCTGCCACATTTAGGGAGATGAATGTTTCTGTAGACAGAGGGGGCACTCCTTTGTCTGTGGCTGTCACTGTGATGTTGTACACGGACACCTGTTCTCGATCTAGAACTGTATTGGTCACTAATCTATAATAATTGTCAACTAATTTTTCCAGCTCGAATGGCAGACTTCTTGAGATGGAACACGTTACCAGGCCATTCATTCCAGAGTCATGATCATATGCTTGAAAAAGAGCAATTACTGTTCCTGGAGGCATACTTTCAGCAACTGACTTGCTTCCAAATGTGACTACTACTTCTGGTGCATTATCATTCACATCCAAGATGGTTATTAAGACCTTTGCTCTATCCTGTAGACCCGCCCGATCCCGGGCTTCAACATCTAGCTCGTAAAAGCTGGAGTCCTCATAGTCTAGATTTGCAGAAGTTGATATTTCTCCAGTGAACACATTCAAGGAAAAAATTTTTGAGATCTTTTCTGTAATCCTCACAAAGGAATACATTATTTCCGCATGGACTCCTTCATCCTGGTCAGTGGCATTTACTGACAATACTGGTGTACCTACCGGCAGATTTTCAGGAACACTCACAAGGTATACAGGCTGAGTAAACACAGGAGCATTGTCATTAGCATCTAGGACAGTTACCACAATTCGTGCCATGCCTGAACGGACAGGGTCACCGCCATCCATTGCAGTAAGAACCAAGTGGTGAATGTACTCTCTCTCCCGGTCCAGAGCATGCTCCAGCACCAGCTCTGGGTATTTGGGCCCAGGGGCTTCACTTGGTACATCCACTGAGAAGTGACTATTCTCACTGAGCTTGAAGCCCTGAAGAGAGTTCATTCCCACATCCAGGTCAGAGACCTCCATTAGTGGAAAACGAGAGAATGGGGCTGCATTCTCGAGAATTTTCACTTCTAATTCTTCTCTTAAGAATCGGGGTGTATTATCATTAATATCCACTATTTCCACTTCTACAGGATAAAGATTCAGTTTGTCCTCAACAAGGATGTTAAAACTCACCAAACACCGCGGGCTTTGAGCGCAGAGCTCCTCCCTGTCTATCCTGCCCGCGGTGACCAAGCTGCCGCTTTGGGGATTCAGAGCAAAGAGGGACGTCCTACCTCTGGCGACGATGCGGACTCCGTGCTCCACCAGTTCCTGAGGCTTCAGCCCCAGGTCATTGGTGATGTTGCCCACAAAGGAGCCTCTGTCAAGCTCCTCAGGAATAGAGTAGTGGATTGGCCCCGCCTGCGCGCCGACCCCCCACAGCGTCCCCCACAGCATAAAAAGCAGGACTAATCCACGGTGGCACCGGTGCCTTCGCAGAGCCGCCGTTCCTGGTTTCTTATGGACTTCTCTGGGGTTATGAGTAGGGGGCTGCATCGCTCTTGGGCTTCTCAGAATTACAGTTCAAGGTCCATAAACAAGCAAAAATCAGATGTGAAGCGTCTTAGGTCAGAATTTTTGCACAACTGCAGAGCTTTTGTGTCTGCTCTGCTTTCTGCTTGGAGGATATGACTTGAGTACTCATTGCTTTGCTTACCCGGGTTAGTGAACAGCGACACTTAGAGTCCTAACTTAATACCTACAACATTTTGTGAAATCATCACACAGAGGGTTTTAATTCTACTAAATCTGCGTAGATAGCACTCATAACATTTCTCTCTCCCAAGAATAAGACGCATTTGGAAAAATAAAAGAGCTTATTTTTAAATAATTGTATATGCTCCCTAGAATTTACTGTTCATTTTCATGGCACCATCTCTTATAACCTTGAAGAATGGAAATATTACATTTTTCTGTAAATCTTGAATTATCACACCCCACCATCATTTATATTGATCCCACTTTCAATAAGGGAACCACCACAAACATATCTGAGCCAGTGCACTTAATGTCAGTTAAGTATTGTCATTTTAAAATTTCATTGTCTATTTTTATTAACATTGTAGATTAGAACTGCCCTAATTTAGCCGGTATCTGTTGTTCTTTTTAAAACAAGCAAATGAAATTAAATATATGAGCTATAATAAAATATATTTATATTATATATAAGACACAATTTAGGGTTGACAGCATTGAAACTAAGAAAACCTCTTAATTGTGTAGATTTTTTAAAAAATATTTTTATTTATTTATTTTTAGAATGGGAAAGGGAAGGAGAAAGAGAAGTAGGGAAACATCAAAGTGTGGCTGCCTCTTGTGCACTCCCCACTGGGGGCTTGGCCTGTAACCCAGGCATGTGCCCTGATGGGGAATCGAACCAGAGACCATTTGATTCGCAGACCAGTGCTCAATCCACTGAGCCACACCAGCCAGGGCTAGATTTATTTTTAATTATATATAGATAATGTGTCTCACAATGAGAGTATGAGATACTAAAGTATTAAAATGTTTCAGGATATATTTAGGATTAACAAAAAATTTCAAGACCATCACAAGATGACTTTGCTTAAAAGATCAACTGCAACACAGATAAGTGAACAAAGAATTTCTAACACGCCCATTGCATGCCCTCCCCAAATCAATGAAACACGAAATCAAGATATATTTAGCCCGTATACGTTTTACCTCTAAAATAATAAACTGAAACCTAATGATACTTATGGGAGGAAAGGATTTTGAAGTAACTCACCTGTTGCAAATGGACTGAATCAGAAGTCATTTTGGGATTGTCATTACTGGCACTTTCAAACCAAGAGGCTTCATTACATAGAAGATCTTGTGGTGGAGCATTTTCAGGGTTTATCTTGAGAAGTTTAAAATTAGCTTTTGAGGAGTGTGAGGCAGCACATAGATTGTAGGAATAGGGCAAAGTCCATTCACAGTAGTTGGGGAAAATCCCAGCTCCAGTCTTGGAGCAGACACCACCAGTTCCAAAGCAACTCCACGCAGTGGGGCTGGAGGAGCGTCGCAGGCTCAGCGCCACTGCCAAAATCACCGCCAGGAGGAAGAGCACGGAGATCAAGGCCAAGGCCACCACCAGGTAAAACTGCAGCTCAGCCTGGGGGTCAGAGGGTGCGGGAGGGTCACTGAGGTCCGGTAGGGCCTCTTGTAGGCTCTCAGCGAAGACCAGGAGCAGCGTGGCGGTGGCCGAGAGGGGCGGCTGTCCCCCGTCGCGCACAGCGACCAGCAAACGCTGGCGGGCCGCGTCCCTTTCACCCAAAACTCTCACCGTGCGCACCTCCCCGGTGCGCAGCCCCAGGCTGAACAGTCCAGGATCGCTGGCCTGCAGCACGTGGTAGGATAGCCAGGCATTGTGTCCCGAGTCCGCGTCCACCGCCACCACCTTCGTGACCAGGTATCCGGGCTGCGCGGCGCGCGGCACTGTGTCGAAGAGCGCAGAGCCGTCGGGCCCCAGCGCGGGGTAAAGCACCCTTGGCGCGTTGTCGTTACGGTCAGTCACCAACACGCGCAGGCTGACGTTGGCGCTGAGTGCGGGCGAGCCCTGGTCGTGGGCCTGCAGCGTCAGCTCCAACACGCGCAGCTGCTCGTGGTCGAAGGCGCGCTGCGCAAACACCACCCCGCTTTGCGCGTTCACGGACACGTAGGACGACAGCGCCTGTGGCTCCAGGTCTCTGGCCACGATGGAGTAGGAGATAAGGCCGTTGGGTCCCAGGTCGGGGTCCGAGGCGCTGACTTGCGCTATGGAGGCCCCGGGCGGGTTGTTTTCTGCCACATGGACTATATAAGCGGCCTGGTGGAAAACAGGAGCATTGTCATTGACATCAGCTACGTTCAAGGTGATGATTCTATCGGAGGAGAGGGGAGGTTTGCCTTTGTCAGTGGCAGTGATGGTAATGTTGTATTCTGGAGTCTGCTCTCGATCTAGGGCTCCATCTGTCACCAACTTGTATGTGTTTTTTCTTTCTAGAACTATTTTAAATGGGAAATTTCCGTTTAGTTGGCATAGAATTTCCCCATTAAATCCAGAATCCAGATCATGTGTTTTGATCAGGGCAACAACAGTCCCTAGTTCTACATCTTCTTGTATAAGTTTAGATTCAGAATCCAGGGTTATCTCAGGAGCATTGTCATTTTCATCCAAAATATCTATTTGTATTTTACAATGTGCTGTGTGATGTCCACCATCCTTTGCTTCTACCCCAATTATGTAGTGCTCCCTCTCTTCAAAATCCAGTCCTCCACCAATGGAGACTTCGCCTGTTTTACTGTTCAGCTTGAACAGTTGTCCCACTACTTTACCAATGTTGATGAAAGCATAGGTGATCTCAGCATTGATGCCCTCATCCAAGTCAGTGGCTGTCACTCTTAGCACAGAGGAGCCAACTGGCAGGTTCTCTGGAATACTGACCCTGTACATGTCTTGGGTGAACACTGGGGGGTTATCATTTGCATCCACCACAACCACCCTGATCTGGGTAGTGCAGCTTCTGGCAGGCTCACCCCCATCCACAGTGGTGAGGACCAGGTAGTGGAAGGACTTCTCTTCCCTGTCCAGGGGAGCCTTCACTACCAGTTCTGGGTACCTACTGCCATCAGGGTTCTCTTTCTGGTTCAAAGAGAAGTGTGGGTCAGGGCTGAGGTAGTACTGCTGCAGGGAATTGACCCCTACATCTGAGTCTTGTGCGGCTTCCAAGACAAAGGTGGCTCCAGTGAGGGCCAGCTCACTAATTTCCAGTTCAGTGATATTTTGGCTGAAGGTCGGTGGGTTGTCGTTAACATCCTGAATCACCACAGCTATATGAAAAAAGTTCAAAGGCTTTTCAGCAACCAGTTCGAATTCAAGAACACACGTCGACTTTTTGCTACAAATCTGCTCACGGTCTATACGGTCGCTCACAAGTAAGTCCCCGTTCTCCGTGCTTACTGTAAAGAATTTCTTCTCAGCACTAACCCGCAGGTTCCGAGTAGGCAAATCTTGAACGCCAAGTCCCAGATCCTTGGCGAGGTTCCCCACTAGAGAGCCCCTGGTCAGCTCCTCCGGAATAGTGTAGCGGATCGGCTCGGATAGGGCCGGGCAAAACAAAGGCAGCAGCAGGAGAAAAGACATTCTCCTCCGCCCAGCCCGGCCCTGCGGTCCCCAGAAGTTTCCCATTCCCTTTTCTGAGCCCTTACTGATTCCGAAGAGCAGCGATCGCAAACGATCCCAAGAATTCCCTGAGCAATAGCGATTCCTTGATTTGTCTTGGCAGGCAGGTTCTTTGATAGATCTCTCCTCTGCAGAGAGCTGGAGAGAAAGTGCACGGTTCTTCCGGCTCCGCGGTTTGATGGCGATTCCTTTGCGTCAGAAGTAGTTTACACCTCGCTTAGGATTAGCCGACAGCGGCACCCCGCGTCTCGACTGAAGAACTGCAGTAGTGATTACTAAATCCGCCCCAAATACGAAGCCTCCTACAAGATAATCCACTTTGTCTGATACAGATACTCTTTCTATGTATTTCACAAGGATATAACATTTAAAATATTTACTATATCTTCTGTCTGGTTGTCATTTCTTTGAACGTGAACTTTACTCAGCCAAATCAAGTGAGTTTTACTCGTCAAAGAGCAGGGGTACCTTGCTGAAGATATTTATTGGCATAGTTGTGCTTTTAGTTTCCATTGCCATGAAACGGTCGTAATAACATCTTCCCTGCTTACCTTAGTAGAATTGAGGGCCAAATAAAATAATATATAGAAAATAATACAAAGTAAAGTGTTAGTGGTGACAGAAGGTATGATATGTAACTTCTTAAAAATTTGATATGTATTCCACTCTATTTTCTTTTAACTCATAAAAGTAATAAATCTCAGAGGTTTTAGTTTTATCCTATGCTTCACTTTCTTCTATCTTACATTTATCATCTTCTTCCCCAAATAATCAATAGGTATCAAGGAGGTTGTTTGTCCTTACAAAATAGAAGTATGGCAAGAAGCAAGACACCCATTTTCCTTAGTTTCCAAGTGTCTATTTTTAATTAAATGACTATGATTTCAACATTATTCTACTCAATTTATTTTTCCACAATACATTACCATCATTTTTAATTGCATTGTTTCTTCTCAAGTAGCTTAACAGTGGTGAGTTATTTGGATTATGGGGATCAAGTATGAGTCCTTATGATTACAAATCCCAAAGAGGGTAATCTATGCTGCCCAGTTTTCCTTGGTCCACAGGTCATAACCTGATCATTCTAACTCTTTGTTATTGACACTCTTTCCTCATCAACAGGCATGTGAATTTCCATGTTCCTGATAGATTTCTTACACTTTCCATTCCATTTCCACACTAGAAATCTCCGTAAAGCAATTGTTTTATTTATTTTAACTTTATTTTATAAAAAAATGTGTTTTAAGCCTACATAATATATGGTCATTCTAAAGTTTGACAGGTGTGTAGCGATATTGAACTCATAGTGGAATAATATTAGAGCACCTTTAACTGCTTATTGTAATCAGGATTCTAGACAGAAATTCATTGGTATCTCTAGTCAAACATAAAGAACACTACTGATGCAAGACTTTGTTCTAAAACATGACTGCCAAGTGCCTTTCCCACACTGTGAACATTTAAATTAGGACAGGAAAGCTATCTTCTCAGAACATATATGAAACTAAAGATTCAAACATTTAAAAGAGAATAGAGTATATATAATATATTATATACACTCAGTATACGAATCAAGCATTTTATTATGTAAAGTATACACAACATATACTCAAGAAATTTAAGACCCATAGACCAGCACTTTGTTAAGAAATATCTATTAATTTAAGATAAGCACAGCCCCTGAGAAATGAGTTTTAAAATTTGAAACCATTTTATTCTTTTACAATTAAAAATATTTTAAATTTATTTTTAGAAAGATGGGGAGGGTGGGAGAAAGGGAAAGAAACACCAATGTGTGGTTGCCTCTTGTGTGCCCCCAGGTGGGGACTTGGCCTGCAACCCAGGCATGTGCCCTGACTGAGAATCAATTGGTGACCCTTTGGTTCGCAGGCCAGCACTCAATCCATTGAGCCACACCAGCTGGAGCTAAAATTTGAAACCATTTTAAAGTTGAATTAATTTTCCAAACACAAATCTTAGACTTTTTAAATAAAGCAGAATTGTATGCAAACATTCAGGTATCTATTGATTCTGAAAAGTGAAAGGGTTACTGTAACCAGAAGATGCCAGGTGTGTGGAATGTTTGAATTCAATGAGTGAAGCAGTATCTAAATCTTTGGAGATTTTAAACTGCACTACAGAAAAAAGCACAATTCTAAGGCTCCTCACTGATTTCTTCTCTCAACTGATACACATTCCAATAATTTCATGGTTTAATCCAAACTTTCCAGATATCAGAATGCCACAGACATTATCATCAATATAAATTTAATCTATTTTTCTGATATTCCTCATGCAAAACTTTTCTGTATTCTTCCAGTGATTTATCTAAGTATGTAAATTATTTCCTTATGCAAGTAGCAGATATACTTTCTAAAACATATCTGGTATTGGTGTTTAGGCAAATATTCAAAATAAAATATTACATCTAACAATTTGGAATACTAAAACAACTTATCTATTAAGATAACTGTTTTGAGTGTAAGAAAGTCTTTGGGCAAAGTGATTATGTTTTACCACTTTTTTAAAAAATTAATTATTTTTAGAGAGAGAGGAAGAGAAGGAGACAAACATCAATGTGTGGTTGCCTCTCACGTGCCCCACACCAGAGACCCGGACCGCAACCCAGGCATGTGCCCTGACTGGGAATCGAACCGGCAACCCTTTGGTTCCCAGCCCGTGCTCAATCCACTGAGCCACACCAGCCAGGGCTGTTTTACCACTTTTAAAGTCCTTGTTTAAAAAATAATAAAGTACTCATTTCATTTAAGTCTGTGGATACCAGCTAGATTTTCTAAACTATTCATGTATTGAAAAAAAAGAAGACACTATATCCAAAATATAATTAGAAAATAAATGGAGAATGCATGAGTTCTCAGATTAAATTAAACTAGTCTCTAAATGAAGCAAATAATGGTTTACTATTTATACAATTAAATTATTTGAAGGTGAAAGAAAACTAATTGAGAAAACCAATAAACACAATGCTCAAAGCATTCCTACTGAAAAAAGAAACTCACCTGAACAACTTCTAGTTCTTCGTTTGCAGTTTTCTTCTCAGGTATCAAGAGAGGCTCGCTTTTCTCACAGCTCTCCTGGCTGATGAGTGTGTCCGCGTAGTTGGGCTGTGGGAAGATCAGGTGACTCTTCCTCGAGTCCGCGGTGAGGGAGACCTCATGGGAATAGGTCTGCAGGAAAGCCCGCACCCCGTCCACGCCCACAAAGTGAGAGGGGGGCATGCCCACCAATCGCCCTGCAGAAGCCTGCAGCAGACGTGACTTATGCCAGCGCCGTAGCCTGAGCGCCAGCAGCACGATGACAAAGGCAAGGAAGACGCAGGAGACCGCGGTCACTGCCACCACTAGGTACAGCGTGAGGCTGGAGTCATCAGGATTGGCGGAGGGCTCCAGATTACCCAGGTCAGCTAGGACATCTGGGATGCTGTCAGCCACAGCCACGGTTAGTGTGACCGTGGCAGAGAGAGAGGGCTGTCCGTGATCCTGGACCGCCACCACCAGGCTCTGCTTGAGCGCATCTCTGTCCAGCAGGGTGCGGGCAGTGCGCACCTCACCCGTGTGTAGCCCCACGACGAAGAGCCCTGGCTCACTGGCCTTGAGCAGGCGGTAGGACAGCCAGGCATTCTGGCCCGAGTCTTTGTCCACTGCCACGACCTTGGTAACCAGATAGCCGGGTTCTGCGGAGCGGGGTGCCAGTTCTACACCAGTGGAGCCATCAGTGGGGAATGTGGGGTACAGTATTTCAGGAGTATTGTCATTCTGGTCCAAGACGAACAGGCTCAGTGACACATTACTGCTAAGTGGAGGATCTCCACTGTCTCTGGCTGTCACCCACAGCTGCAGGTCTCTAACCTGCTCATAGTCAAAAGAGCCCAGTGCATACAGGACTCCAGTGTCAGAGTTTATGGAGACATAGGAGGAGAGAGGTGTTCTCTGAAAGGTGTCCTTTGCCAGAGAATAAGTGACCTGGGCATTCTTGCCACTGTCAGGGTCATGGGCATTCACAGAGAAGATTGAGATGCCTCTGGGATTGTTTTCTAGGATGTAGGTGGAGTACGAGGTATGAGGGAAGATGGGAGGATTGTCATTGATGTCTGCCACTTTCAGGGAAATATGGTTTTCTGTAGACAGGGGTGGGTTTCCTCGGTCAATGACAGTTATTGTGATGTTATAATCTGAGATCTCTTCTCTGTCCAGGGTTCTCGTCGTCAATAAATGGTAGTAATTATCTACTGACTTTTCCAATTTAAAGGGCAAGTTCCTGGAGATAGAACATGCAATCTCCCCATTCTCTCCAGAATCACCATCATGTACGCTAAACAGTGCGATTACAGTTCCAGGAAGACAATCTTCAGAGACTGAATTGGTGAGAGAAGTGAGGATCATTTCCGGGACATTGTCATTCACATCCTGTACTGTGACCATCACCTTAGCACTGGCAAGAAGAGCACCTCCATCCTGAGCTACCACTTCCATGAGGTAGAATCTGGATTCCTCATAATCCAGTGACTGCACTGTTGAAATTTCACCCAGGTTGGAATCAAGATGGAAAGTCTGTGAAATTTTGTCTTCTTCATTGCGAAAAGAGTAGATCAATTTTCCGTTTATTCCCTCATCTGGATCCGTGGCGGTTATTGTGAGCAGCCGAGTGCCCACAGGTACATTCTCCAGAACACTCACTCTGTACTCTGATCGAGTGAACTGGGGTGCGTTATCATTTGCGTCGAGGACTATCAGGCGGATGTGCGTAGTGCTAGAGAGTATGGGGTCTCCGCCATCTAGAGCTGTGAGGAGGAGGTTGTGAACAGCCACTTTCTCTCGGTCCAAGGGCTGTTCCAGTACCAGCTCCGGATATTTCTGTCCATCACTTCCACTTTTCTCATCCAGAGAGAAGTGTGTATTGGAACTGAGCTGGTAACTCTGGAGGGAGTTCACACCCACATCCGCATCTCTAGCGAAGGGAAGCACTAACCGTGTCCCTGTAGCTGCATTTTCATTAACTTTTACTTTTACTTCCTCATCCCGAAAACGTGGGAAGTTATCATTAATATCGATGATTTCTACTTCCACTCCATAAATTTTCATTTTATTCTCAACCAAGATGTTAAAACTCACCAAACACTGCGCCAACTGAGCGCAGAGCTCCTCCCGGTCTATCCTGCCCGCGGTGACCAAGCTGCCACTTCCCGGGTTTAGAGCAAAAAGCTGCGTCCTACCTCTGGAGATGATCCGGACCCCGCGCTCCGCCAGTTCCTGAGGCTCCAGCCCGAGATCCTTGGCGATGGTGCCCACGAAGGAGCCTTTGTCCAGCTCCTCCCTCACTGAGTATCGGACCTGCCCGGCCCTGGCATCCGGCTGCGTCCCCAAGAACAGAAAGATCAGGAGCAGCTCTCTGCAGCCCCAAGTCCTCAGTGGACCCGCCATTGCCTTCTCTCCGACCAGCTTTCTCTTAGTCCTGGTTCCAGCCTGCTGTTTCCTTATTTCTTTAAAGTCAAAGGGTACATATTCCTTGTTGGACATGGGAGAGGGACGCGGGTAAAAGGCTTCTCCCTGGAACTTGTCTGATCTGGGCTGTGTTTAGTGCGGAAGGAGCAGAGTCGGGTCGCATCAGCAGCAGCTTCTTTCCCACTTTGGTGAACAGCGACGCTCAGAGTCCTGTCCAGTTACTACACCAATTCTGTTTTTATTTCATTAATGTTTAATTATATTTTATTTCTAATAATTTAGCTGTAACCTTCATGTATTACTGTGTGGCAATGTTTATATTTAATTAAGATTTAATTCTGAAATAGCAAGACTTCCACAAACCCCTGAGATCAATTATTAGATTTTTTATTTCTTTAGAAAAGTTTTCTTTAATATGCCATTAAGCCTATGTCCTTTATTTGCCTCTTACCTATATTGAGTCTATTAAATTAGAACATTGTAATTCTCACTTTTGTAGGTTTAAGATTTCATCTTTGTATTAGGATATATTTATGAAAACATGCCCATTTGTACATAAGAATGCCAAGGAAACAAGAGAAGTCTAGCTCTCAATGCACCTTTGCGAAAAGAACTACTAATTCATTTAAATTGTATTAGTTGTCATATGCAGAAATAATTAAGGCCTCACAACTAACCCATTTTGTTAGTTGTGAGGTCTTTAAGAAAGTTTTTCACACTAGAAATATGGCAGCTACACTATATTAGACTGAGAGCTTGAATTGGGTTAGCTATGCATTATTTATATTTTCTTATTGACATGTCTAAATTGGAGTGACATTATACAGTGACAGACTCTTGGGGGGAAATCCATATAGCCACGATAGAAGAAAGGGCTTTAGTTCATCACCCATACAGAAAACATGTCTGTAACCTAACAGTGAACAGACAGCCAGTGGACTTTCTATGTTGAGGTAGATATTTAATGTTATCACCTTTAGATGGTAGCAGAAAGAGAAAAACCTCATGACTACAAAAAAGGACATGTCAGAGAGTACATTAAGAGAGAGAAAAAAAATTTACTTAATGATACCTTTGTAGGACATTGAAGAAAAATGAAGATATTCTATATCTATACACACAAGATTCAAAAATAAAGTTTTAAGAACAGAATGTGAGCATGGGTTTCAAAATTTTTCTCAGTGTACCATTTTCACAAGAGCAATCTGCTACTAGGCACGAGGGAAAAAGATTTCTCCCATTATTAAGATTTATTTATTTTTAGACAGGGGAAGGGAGGGAGAATGGGAGAGAAACATCAATGTGTGGTTGCCACTCACACACCCCCACTGGGGACCTGGCCCACAACCCAGGCACGTGCCCTGACTGGAAATCAAACCCGTGACCCTTTGGTTCACAGGCCATCACTCAATCCACTGAGCCATACCAGTCAGGGCAATTTCTCCCATTATTAAATACACTCTTAAAAGCAGACACCGCAGACCTCAAACTTTGCCCATCCTTTTAAAATAGATCTAGAATCCTAAGGCACTTAGCTTGTAAAGACTCTTAGATGGCTGGTGTTCAAGTCAGTCCTACCGGTGCTCTGCTATTGACAACCATGACACTGGAGAAAAGTCTTGCTATCTTTGTTTCCTTCCAAGTTTCCCCAAACTAGTAAGATGGGAAGTTCTCTTTATTCTGAAGTACTATAATTTAAAGAGGAAGTAAAACTAAAATTTGAGTAATAAAATCCCTGAATGTGATATAAATAAACCTTCAGAGGGAATGATTGTAAAGATGAAGAAACAAGTATCTCATGTAGTAAAGCCTTGTAATTATATAATAAATAAATCTCACACATTAGGTAGAAACCTCATCAAGATTTGATTAGATAAAATTAAGATAATTAGGGCAGAAAACTGCCTAAATTCAACCCACAAGACAAATATGAAATGGAGACTCCTGCCCCAGATAAGTGATTTGTTAAGAAACATTGAAACCCAAATGAAAATAAGTTAATTAAGTTAAACTCACCTTTAAAATAGTATCTGAGTCAAATAGGCCCTCATCACCTCCGTGATTTGTATTGGGTACCCAAGAGGCATCTTCGCACAAGAGATCCTGAGGGGGAGCCACTGCCGGGGTCACGTTGAGAAAATTAACCTCTGTCTTGGCTGACTGAGAAGCAACGCACAGATTGTAGGAATAGGGCAAAGTCCCCTCGCTGTAATTGGGGAGAATCCCAGGTGCAGACTTCGAACTGAGACCAGGCTGAAAGCAGCCCCAAGCAGCAGCACTGGAGGAGCGTCGCAGG
>VMDR010022388.1:0-16239 GCA_007922815.1 Macrotus californicus | reverse complement strand
ATATCCAATGTGTTGCTTACAGTCTCTTATTAGTTATTTGACATTTTTTCCATTTAAGCTCTTTTTAATTAGTCTTAATTTTTGTAATATTCTAACTTTAAAGCCTAAATGACTGATTGAATTTTGTATTACAGGGGTCATTTTTAAATTAGACCACATTTCAATGAGATCTCACTGTATAACTTTGTTGATAACATGTGACATTCAACAGAAGGCAATGCTAAACTGGGTTATATCCAAAAGAGAACTCAGTTACTAATATATATTGGTTTGGTCAAAAAGTTCATTTGTTTGTTTTTTTTCCCCCATAAGATGGCTCTAGTATCACTAGTTGTCTTTAACTTCATTTGAAACATTTTTTTTATATTGAATTGTGACAGCTGTCATATCAGCATGCATTTTTAAAAAAACATCAAAATTGGTGAATTTTTGTGTAGCCACTTTAACATTGAAGATGGAAGAAAATATGCAACATTTTTGGCATATTATGCCTTATTATTTCAAGAAAGGTAAAAACACAATTGAAACAAACAAACAAACAAACAAACAATTTGTGCAGTGTATGGAGAAGGTGCTGTGACTGATGGAATGAGTCTAATGTGGTTTGCAAAGTTTCATGTTGGAGATTTCTCACTGGACAGTGCTCCATGGTTGGGTAGACCCGTTGAAGTTGATAGTGATCAAATCAAGACATTAACTGAGAACAATCAACAGTATACCATGTGGGAGATAGCAGACTTACTCAAAATACCCAATTGATGAAGTTATTGGTGAAAAAAATGTCTCTTTTATTTTATGGAAAAAGATTAATAGACTTTTTGGCCAATTCAATATCAAAGACCTCATATAAACCTATTTCCCCTTGAAAGCAATTTCATAACACAGACATTTCTAACATAACTACATAGCAAAATGTTCTTCTTTACATAATTGGTTGTGACCAAGAATATCTGCTTTAATATTTAAATATTGGATAGAGAACACATTTGATTTTCTTTCCAGTGAGAATTAAGAGAAAAGCCATCTAATATCTACAAACACTGAAATGTCCAGTGTGCTTGTATGGGGGCAAGGAAGCCTCAGAAGTCACTTTATTGAGGTCAAGTATAAGGGAAATATAGGCTAGTGACCTCTAATAAAATGACTAATGTTCTATTTTCATAGAAGTCTTGAAATCTTTGTATATATGTATTGATCCCTCCAAAGATACTAAGAATACAAAGATACAAAGAAATAAGAATACTTATTTCTCCCATAGTTACTTTCCAAAAACTAACTTTTGACATCTAAATTGGTGTGACTTTCTATTGACATTTAAATATTTTATTATCAAACTAGAGGAAAAAGTCTCCCGAGGTCTGTTCTCTATGCTCATGATCACATATTACCTGCACAGTACAGGTAAAAGGACCAAGTGAGCAATACCAGGGTCCACATCATCTACAGATGTGTCCATGTACACTCGTGGTCCCTCTTAGTACATTTGGGTTCTAGCAAAACTTAGCATAGTCTAGGTGGCTTATAAACAGCAAGGATTTATTTCTCACAACTCTGCAAAATCCAAGATTAAGGTGCTGACAGATTTGGTGTCTGGTGTGGACCCTCTTTCTGGTTCTTAGAGGACTGTGTCAGTGGGATCTCTTTCATAAGGTCACTAATCATGGTAATAAGGGCTTTGCTCTCATAAGCTAATCACTTCCCAAAGGACCTACCTCCTAATGCAATACTACTGAGAGTCAGGATTTAACATGAATTTGGGGGGGGGGGATACAAACATTTGAGTCTATAGCATGGTATGATTTTAAGGACCCAGAGATTTGTACTTTACCTTGCCCACATCTTCTTGCTCCTTAATATTAAGATGGATCTTTGACAGAAGATAAAATTCTTCAATTCTGTCATTAGAGATAAGATATGCAAAGCAGATACCTCTGGGAGTGCAAAAATTGATGTATATTCATACTATGGTGAAAAATGCCTAGAAGCATCTCTTTTCAAGAAGGTAGGCTTTGCAATGGAGAAAGGTGGACAGTAGTGAGTGCTTGAAGCAGCGATCTTATAAGCAGAAAGGAGATGATATAGAAAAGGAACACTGAATATGACATTTATGGGGCACAAACAGGGTTAAGCACAACATATAATATATGTTACACAGTTATCTCTGCTTAACAGTGATACCTTCTGAGAAATGCATTGTTAGGTGGTTTCGTTATTGTACAGACATCAAAGATTAACCTACACAAATCTAGATTCTATAGCTTCTCACCCACCTAGGCTATACAGTCCAGCCTATTCCTCCTGGGTGACAAGCCTGTACAGCATGTTACTGTACAAACAATGTGAGACTGAATCAAGCACAAGAGAAAATTATGCATACGAGATGCGGGAAACACGAGATGTATGAGGCTGCTGCTGGCGTAACACAGTGCAGGGTGTTACGGCAAACTATTTTTTAAGTACAAAGAGTAAATTCTAAAATAACAAGAAAAATATAGTAAATACCCAAACCAATAACCGTTGTTTATTATCACTGTCAAGTAGTATGCATTGTATACATAACTGCATGTGCTACACTTTTATACTTTTATATGACTGGCAGCACAGCAGGTCCGTTACATCAGCATCACCACAAATGCATACTGCATGGTGCTGTGATGTCACGATGGCTACAAAGCCACAAGGAGATAAGAATGTTCCAGTTCTGTTACACTCCAGTGAGACCACCCTTGCATGCTGTACAGGCAGTCTGCTATGACTGAAAGGCCATGATGCAGGGAGGGCATGGCTGACCCGGTACCTTTAGCCTTTGCAGAACTGGCATCACTCCATGTTCCAAGAGGTCTATATAAAGTATAAGGAATATCTTGAATTAATAAGTGCTTTTTGAAGGACAATTTTGAATTAGGCACCACTGAGGTCACAGAAACCAAAGCACATTTTCTATTCTGTACTCTGATCTTGAGGATTTTAAAACACTGTTAGGAAAAACCTGAATGACTCACATGAATCAAAATAAATAACAAGAGAAGATAATTTTAGGTCATTCTGTTCTATGCATTATACAGAGTTATTAGCTTTCTGCCTCCATTAAATCTTACTTAATTGCCTCTGAATCAGTGATCAAACACAATGGCCCATAAAGGCTAACCATATAAAATGTATTTGAGAGGAAATAATAGATGTGGATATTTTTTAAAGCATACTTTCAGATGCCTAATATTTCCAAATGAATCATTGTGGGTGAGATGTGAATATGCTGGAAATAAATTATGAGCTGAAAATCTCCTGACTTCTGATGACTTTGGATATCAGCTTTGGCTGTGTAAAATTCTCCACTACTTCAAAGGCTTGTTGTTAAGACAGCTGAACATACAAGCAGTACTAGTTACATCGCTTGCAGAAACATATCCACTATGATCATTAAAGATGTTCAGGTAAACATTTATCAGTAGAGATGAAATACAGAAATCTGTATTACTTTACACAACACATTTAAAAGTTCTTTCATTCTTTTCAAAATATATACCAGGTTAAAAATAAAAGTTTTCTTTTCTAAAACGAACAATACAACTTTCCTTGGCCAGTGTGGATTCATTGGTTGGAGCTGTCCCATAGACTGAAAGGTCACAGGTTTGATTTCCTGGTCAGGGCACATACCCAGGTTGCGGGTTCAATCCCCTGTGAGGGCACGTATGAGAAGACAGCCAATCGGTGTTTCTCACATTGACATCTTTCTGTCTGTCTGTCATTCTCTCTCTATCAAAAGCTATGAAAAAATATCCTTGGGTGAGAATTTAAAAAATAATTAACAATACAACTGTATCATTATTCAAATAGACCCTTATTAGTTAACAATGGCCCAACACTATATCTAGAAGATTTTTGGTGGGATTATTTCTCAGACTTTCCCTTTAACATTGAACATTGCTATACTCCTTGAAAATAACTATCCTCCTGGCTTCCAGATTAGCCAATGATTATTACAGTCATGGCTACTTTTTATAAAGCACATTTCATGGGCCAGTGTTTTAATTGTACATTTTAAATTGTGTTTGTTTCATAAGAGTATTTGAGGTAAATACTAGTACTACACAATTTAAAATACTAAGACATTGTAGCTCAGTTTAAGAGCTGACTGCCATTATTCAACTGGTAAGTGGTAACAAGGTTTAATGTCATTCTTTCTGTTCCAAGAGGTCAACTTCTTTTTTTTTAAAGATTTTATTTATTTTTAGAGATAGGGGAAGGGAGGGAGAAAGAGAGGGAGAGAAACATCAATGGGTGGTTGCCTCTCACACACCCCCAACCAGGGACCTGGCCTGCAACCCAGGCATGAGCCCTGACTGGGAATTGAACTGGTGTCCCTTTGGTTCACAGGCCAGCACTCAATCCACTGAGCCACACCAGTCAGGACTCAACTTCTTGATTACTTATTTCTATAACCTTAATAACACTGTAAGTTTTGGATTTTTGACTCTCTTGCAGCAACTATCTTATTTATATTTCCTCCACTTTATTAATGTTTCCCATGATCTACACATTTGCTTTAGTTTCTCTGTTGTATGTCTTAGGCAGCATATTAACTTTACTTCCATATTTCCAGTTGCCTCCTGAATATCAAATGGCTTCTTTCTCATGTGAAACACAATGACATTAAAAAGAACTAGATCTAGAGTCAGGGATTCTAAGTCATTGTTTTGGATTCATTATTATCTAGCTGACTATGAAAATGTCACCTAAAATCTCTGGATTTCAACCTCTTTGTCTATGAAGGGATGATATTTAACTCCACAATTTTTAAGGTTATTTCCAATTTTAAAATTTCATAATTCTTTGTAGCAAAATTTTTAAAAATATTTTTTAAAGATTTTATTTGTTTATTTTTAGAGAAGAGAAGGGAGGGAAACATCAATGTGTGGTTGTCTCTTACACGTCCCCTACTGGGGACCTGACCTGCAACCCAGGCATGTGTCCTGACTGGGAATCGAACTGGCCACCCTTTGGTTCACAGGCCAGCACTCAATCTACTAAACCACACTAGCCAGGGCTATTTGTACCAAATTTAATAATTTTCTTTAAAACATACTCTTATTTCCAACCATTTCATTTCTCCTGTGACAGTTTCATTCACTTCTACAGCACCATTTTGGAACTTGATTCATCCTTTTCCCCTATAGTTTCTATAGTGTCATAAAGTTTAATATTTCTCTGTTTGTGTGTGTTTATTTTGCCTCACCACATAAAGTCCCAATTCTCAGTCTCACAGTCTAACCGGGGGATTTGGTAAACACAATTAGTGTATGAGTAAGGATGAGTCACATTCTGTTATATGATGATCTACTAAGAAAATACTAGATTTTTAGAATTGTGAATATTGAAAAAATAATTAATTTAAGAAAACTACTCAATAGGAGTAATAGGCTGTGTGTCTACATACTAGTATGACTGAAGATTAATTTTTGAATTTTAAAGACAGAGGTACATGAAGTTTCCTTTTTTTTTTTCATTTAAGTACATGGACAGTTACACACTGACAACATGGAAAATCCAAATCCAAATCTCCTCCTGAGACCCCCACGAGAAGAACAGAAAAGCTCTCTGATCAAGAATAGAACAAAAAGTAGGAATTATGGATTCTATGACTTCAGACAGAGTTTGAAACTGAGGGTGGGGTGAAATATCCCCAATACCTTGTAATTATCCAGCCCTCCTGTTTAGGGGTCCTACCAGGTATAATCTTAATTCTTGTAGTGACTGGACTGTCATTCAATGGTCAGGCAGTTATGATAACAGACAACATCAAAATCTATCAGACTCTTATTTCAAGTGTAGCATTTACACCAAAATTTAAATTGTTGTATCAAAATCCAGTGGTCTCAACAAGTTACTTATGTAAGGAGTACAGACTGTCAATTCTTTAAGGAGAGTCTGGAGACCAATGAAGAGAAAGTCTCATTAAAAAAGACATTTTCCTGGGGAGTTTCAGGCACCATAAAGCAGATTATCAGAGGCTCTTAGGAAGATAGCCTGTGTGACTTTTCCGCAGAAGATTTGGAAATGTTTGCCCTGGTAACTTCAACCTTATCAACAGATTTGAGTCACTTGCATGACTGGAATCCTTGTGTAAAAAGCATTTGAAAAAATTGCCCCCCCCAAAAAAAAATCTGTGGCCAAATCCCCCAAACAATCATTTCCTTGGTGATACACACAAATACTGCAAGCCACTCGAAAAGCCATTAGAACCTACAGTTGGGCTTATATCAGAGAGTTTTGGTAAAGAAACTAAGGAACAAATAGTTAAAAAAACTTGTTTCCAGAAGGTTTAAGATAAACTAAAATAAAGCTCTTTTTTTTTTTGGCTTAAACAATTATTGTGTAATCCTCCCCCACTAATATTAGAAAAAATGACAAGTTCATTTATTCATGAAACTGAAATTATTTAGTTCAAAATATTACAAACTCCTGACAACATTCCACTGAAGAAGAATCAGGACCTGAAGGGTTAGCAGTGCTACATGGAAAGCAAGCAACAAACTGTCTTGCACTGGTGAGCTATTACTGCACAGCATTATTGACACGCTTGTTTACTCTGGTGAGCTCTGCCTGCCTACAAAGAGCTAGAGAGCTGAAGAGACTTAGGATAGGGTCAGAAAGCCCCTCGAAGAAAGGAAATAACTGAAAGCATTCACGCAATTAAGTAAGACTTTTCATCACAACAGTGTTTGCAAACATCATGATTATACCTGTGGTCTTCTCTTTAGGGACAGTCGGCTGTGAAAGTCTATTGGAAATGCATCATTCATCTGAAAAGTGATTGAAAAATGACTGGATGAGATGCTTTGATTTCAGTTGAATTGGGAACGCTTGAGAATATATAAAAACTAGTAACTTCTTTCTGATTGCATCAGTTTCTCAATCAAAGCTTTTAAAATTTATTTTTCTCTAAACTGGTTAAAACCGAGGAACACGAAAAAGTGCACCAAGATACAAAGCCATAACAAATGTTCAGTTTCATTTTAAAAATTAATTATTTTTGTTCTCTGCCTTTCTCCTGATTCCACTCGTCTGTTCCTAATGACCTTCCCGAGTTTCTCGTTTACAGCCGTTGGTTTAGTCCACGCTGAAGTACCGGTGGTCCAGGAAGATTTTGTGCTCTAATAAGCTGCTCTCAGAGAGGGGCCAGCACTTGCCTGTAGCCACTTTAACTGCATGTCTGCTCATCCTCAGGATACTGCTGTTTGCTCTCACGTCCCACATGTAAACAGAGAAACTAGCAGAATGTCATCTGTATGTGCATGGAAATTTCCATTTGTTATTCTGCTTTTGCCATCCACTCATTTGTAAATTATTTTCAAATATATTCTCTATTTTCCACTAAAGTGACTTTGTCCTCAACTCCTGACAGGAGTCCAAGACACACTTTGTGATCTTTACGGGAGCACTTGAGCCACAAATACCTAAGGACAGAACACCAGGGAGTGTGAGTGTGAGTGTGTGTGTGTGTGTGCGCGCGTGTGTGTGTACAAGCATGCAATTAGCATTCCTGAGCTCATTTGTAAGCTTAATTTCCCAGTTCTCTAGACTACTTTTTAAAAAGAGGATTTAGGTATATTTTTATAGTTGAATCAAATGATGACCAATTCAGGTATGTCAAGGTTGTATTTGAGACAATGGATACAATTCTGGTCAGTGCATCCTGTAACTATGTATACGATACCAGATTTGGAAAAAGTCAACATAAGCTACTTTTCCTGCTTCTCTAGAACACACAACCTTTTGGTATATGGGATGATGCTCCAACCTGAGCCACATGGCCAGGGATATAGCTTATTATTTTTAAAATCTCTTACAGCTTACAACACTGAGAAGGCTATTTGCATGCCATATATTTATAACAATAGCTAATATTTACAGAGCATTTATATGTGCCAAACATTTTCATAGGTATTAACTCATGTATATCCATGGCAATCCTGTGGATATGTATTATCTTCATTTTATGTGTTAATTCTATATATTTCAAGGAAACTGGGATACAGAAAGGCTAAATAACTTGCTCACACAAGTAGTGAGCTAGGATTTGATTCTACAATATTGAATTTGAAAGCTAATCTGACTTGCTTAAAAGCTAATCTGACTGTGGATACATTAAAGGCTTATTTTTGTCCTGATAATCTAACCTTTTGAGTACATTCAAAATGTACTGAACTGTAACTTGGAAGTCATTTAGCTTGAACTTTTGTACATTATAGAAATCTTAACCAAAGAACCCTTCTTTTTTTAATTTACTTTCCAATTACAGTTGACACACAATATTATGTTAGTTTCAGGTGTACAACATTGTGCTTAGACATTTAATATACCTGACGAAGTGACATAGAACCCTCTTGACAGGTAATCATTTGGCCTCTATAGAATATTTCGAGTGACAGGGAGCCTATTACAATGTAAGTCAACCCCCTCAATTTTTTTTTTAGCAACATCAATTGTTAAGTTCTTTCTTAGAGTTTGTTAAATCCCCTTTCTTGCAACTTCTTCTCATTGTTCTTAGTTTGGTCCTCTAGAGCTACTCAGAGTGACTGGCTGGACAGATATTGACAGGACAGTCCTTCAGATAGTTGAAGGCAGTAATCATGTCCCTCTAGGTCTTTTGCGCTCTGGGCTAAAAATCCCTAGTTCCTGCAAACATTTCTCATGCTGCCTGGTTTTAGCTTTCTAGCAGCCAGTTTGTCTTTAAAAATCATCCTCTGACAGAGGTGGATTTAATGTGAGGCTAAGTAAGAGCTTCAAGGCTCTGCTTGCACGGGCCCTGTCCACAGCCCCTGGAGGGTACTACACAATGTGTTCACATAGCAATATGTTTTGTAAAACTTGTAAAAGTAATACATTTAAACCTCAGTGCATAAAGACTGTTCTGCCTTTTCAGACTTTAGGTGAAAATGCCAGGTGGCCCTGGATCCACCACAGGCATTTCTGGATTTAGCTAGTTGGGGATATCCCTCACAGGGTTAGTGAGATACACCTGTGTGTCTGCAGTCACTTCTTTGACTGACAGGTAATCACACGAGCTGTCCCAGGAACGGCTTTCAAGAATTTTTCTCTATCTTCTGTGCCAATTCCTGGCGTCTTAACTTGAGGAAATTGAAGATAACTTGGTTAGTGAGTATCATAAGTTCAAAGGGTATTTAAAATAAGTGCTTAAGAAATCTTGCAATGATCTGGAATTTTAAAAGACATGAAAGAAAGTAAAGAACAGTTTTCCTAAAGTTAACAATAATCCTAAACATTTATATCACATCACCAATTAGTTGTGAAGGTAGAAAAATGTTTTAAAGCAATCAGTAATAAAACCCATGCTAGAAGATTGAATTATTTCTTTACTCTTCAAAAGACATGATAAAACTGCTCTTATATAAAAAGATGATCTAAGGCCTCTGGAGTAACCACATTTTTTAGATTTGTGAAATTTGTGACGTTTGTCAGCTTTTCATTATTTTGCGACCTCTTTCTTCATTTGAACTAACCAGTAATTTTTATAATTAGTTTTGCATTAATGTTATAATTTTTAAAGATGTTCCCCAAGTTGTATAAGTTTTAGACTCTACAAAACCTAGATTCTGGATCCGTCCTGCTCTCTGAGCTCAGTGAAGTCTGAACAGAAACACTACAATGAGACTTTTACCTCCTTTGATCTAACACTGCACTTTCACTGCTGCAGGCTGGATTCCGCTAGCTTTTCTGGCAGCCTTGCCGGACTGAACATTGAAGTGCTGAATCAGAATCTCGGGGTTTAATGTAATCTCGAAGGTCATCTAAACCAAACACTTACCCTATGCTCAAATCCCCTGTTGATACCCCTGCCAGGCAGCTGGCCCGTGGTTGAAAGCTTCCTGTGACGGGAAACTCATTCGGCCCTGTGCAATGCATTACGTCTTTGAGCAACTCGAAATTTCAGAAGGATTGAACAATGCCTCTTGTTGGACTTGTTGCAAAATTAAATATCTTTCTCTCTATATTTTTAGATAAACTACCTTTATCTAAATCTCTTTTTAAACAGTTTTCTTGAGATATAATTCACATACCATACAATTTACTGCTTAAAGTACAAAATTCAACATTTTTGGCAAAGTCACAGGGTTGTGCAACTATTACTGCTCTGTAATTTTAGAACATTTTTGTACCCTGAAAAAACCCATGTATCCATTCCCAGTCAATTTCCATTTCTTCTACCTGTCTCCCTGTGAGCCCTGAGCATGCACTAACCTCCTTTCGGTCTCTATTAATATGACTATTCTCAAAATTCTATACAAAAGGAATCATATAATATGTAGTCTTTTGTGATTGGCTCCTTTCACCTAGCATAATGTTTACAAGGCTTATGCTCTCGTTTTATGTTTTTAAACATTGTTTTTGGTAAACCTAAATGTAGAACTTTATAGTTATATCCATTTAATTTCATCTTTTTAATTATGGCTAGTTTCCAACCTGTCCAAAATAATTTTAACTTCCCAACATATATTTCAAATAGTTATTCTTTTACTTATAGCCTGTCTTGTGGCAGCCTGGTCACTGGTAGGGAGAAAAATTAAAGCTACAGTAATTATTATTTATAAACCACTTCGTGCCAACCAGGGGTTAATTTATGTATAAGTACTGCTATAAATATAAAAACAATACTATAAGGTAACACATACCTCCGTCTTATTAAAAAACAAACAAACAATGCTTAAACTGGGTAAGTAACTTGCCTAAATTTGTGCAGCCAGGGAGTGGCAGCACTAGGGTTCAAACCCAGTTTGAAAATCTGGCTCTGAAGCCCATACTTTAAACCAGTAGACTCCATGTTGTGCCATGACAATCTTTACTTTCCAATAATAATATCCAGGAGCATAACCATGTACAGTTATCTATACATATATTGCTTCATGTTAGTACAGTTCTTTGGAAACAATAAATATTATGATCTTTAATATACTGTTAAAGAACCTTAACTTCAGAAGGGTAGGTAATCTGTCCAAGTTTACTAGGTAATGAGTGGTCTAGCTGTTGTTGCTTCCAAGTGGACCTAATGTCAAAGGCTTCGCCTTTCCCCTAAGATACTGCACCACTTGGGTGGTGAAAGAGGTCACTTCTCTAGTGGTGTTCTGGGGAGGATCAGTAGTTGAAAAATCATCTGGAGGCCTCATTCTGGTGCAACAGTTGATCTCTTGAGACAGTAGCCAAAAGGGAGGTGGGAGGGATAATGGGGGGGAGGGGGGAGGGTTTTCAGGAACATGTATAAAGGACACATGGACAAAACCAAAGAGGGGCAGGATCAAGGGTGGGAAGTGGAAATGGCTGGAGGTGGGGGGAGTGGTAGTAGGGAAAATGGAGACAACTATACTTGAAGAGCAATTTTTAAAAATCCATCAATATTGCTATGTAAGTATACACATATATATATAAAACATGTATAATACACACATGTATACATGACACATATATTGTGTATATGTACATATACACATAAACATATGTTTCATATACACACACATATACATCTATATTCAGATCTGAATATACATGAATACATATGTGTGTATGTGTGTATATATATGTAATCTAACCTAGCCATTTGGCCTAAAACTGAGAGAATAGTAATAGTAAATTCTCACTGCTGACAGATTTCTATTCCAAGATGCCAGTTTTATGATGAAAAATTCAGCATATCACTGTTCAATCTGTTTCCCTTCTTCAGTCTGAGAAGTTATTCATTTTTAAAATACATCCTTAGAAAGTCCTTTTGATGGGAAGGTGGGACTTACAAAATATTATATTATGGATTTCACAGTGAGATCCTTTGTTCATATGCCCGTTTTAACACAAATACAGTTTAAGATGAACAACGTCTAATAGGAAATAGGAAATCAGGGAAGTGATGTCACACAAAGGCAATATGAGGTCTGAGGCAGACAGTTTTGTGGTAGGAGCTGGTGAAGGATGTCAGTCATTCAGCCCGGTATAGCCCAGGGTGTAGGTGTGTTTACTTAAGTCGTCCTTAATGGCTCTTATATGACTTACCCTCTTTTTTAATGGTGAAAACCACTAATTATACAGTTACAGTACAAAAAATGTTCATAGTCTACAAATTGTCAGCTATTATTATTATGATCATCAAAAATAGTGTTAATCACACTCTGGTATTGTTCATTTTAAATGAGATTTTAAAATTATCTTAGAAAAATTATTATCTTTGAAGCACAAGTCTTAAGGGAAAAATTTTAAGGAACATTGTTTTAATCTCCATACAATTTTATAAAATAGTTATTTGACACTATTATTTTATCAAATAATTACTTGGCATCTTTGGCTTTTTTTGAAATATGGTAATTGTCGCCAATATGGCCATTGCCTCTGTTGTCAGTTGTCCTTGTTCTAGTGGCCTAGGAGGTGGCCAGGTTTGCTTGTGTGATCTCCAGTCATCTCAGGGTGCTTTGTTCTGTGTGGTTTTGTTTAAAATTATGACGATAAACAAACTTTATCTCACCTATAACTTAAACCTTCCTTTTTCATCTCAGTTGGTTGGTTCCTGTAACTGAGTCAGACTCTGAAACCAGAAGTTTTAGATTTAGATCCTGCTAGGCTTACTTTCAAAGAAGCCTGCTGCAGTGTCCTAACTTCAACATCTAGACAGTTTGTCTTTCACTTCCAAATTCATGGTCTTCTGAGAGGAAAAACTCTCCCTTCCTTTTAGTGAGTTTGCATGACTATCTATTTTCTGTCTCTGTGCCTGATTTCTTTGTCTAACCTGTTCCAACCTGGAAAACTTCCACATATGTATACTCCTTTCAAGTACTTCCTGATTTAGTAGCTTTGCTGAAAAAACAAAAAGATTCCTAAAGAAATAGCCACAACAGGAGCTCACAGGCTCCAATTCCTATTCTCTCGGTTTCTCTCTCAGTACTTTGTTCCTCCAGAAAAAATTCTTCCATTTTTTCTGGCAAAATATTTTTTTCCTCCTAAATTCAGCCCTCAGGGCTTGCCTCTCTTAGCTTGTTAGGGATTGTGGTCCGAAGACAGAAAACTCCATAAAGGAAAATCTGGCAGCACAATATCCTACATGCCATGCATTATCAATTGCCCTACTTATTGCCAATGCTACTTCTGTGCTGTTATTTCCCAGGGAAAATTTTGGTAATAAAACTGATCCAGCATTTACAACATACCCAGAATCTGACCACTTTTTTACCTTTCCACTGCAACCACTCTGGTCCTAATCACAAGCATTTCCCACCCAGATTATTCTTCCTTCTTTCACGCTTGACCCCGTACTGAGGACTCCCAGCACTGCAACCAGAGGATCCTGTGAAAACATATTTTACTTCTCAGCTTAAAATCTTGAAACCTACTATTTTCTTCCATAGTAAAAGCCTGAATCCTTTCAATGGCCTTGTCCCTCCCTGGCTTCTCCTTTTAGGCCACGGAATATATTCAATGGCACACTCCCACCTCCAGGTATTTGCACATATTATGATTTTTATTTTTGCTTTTTTTATTTGCTCAGAATGATTCTTCTCCTAGTAAAGACTTTCCCTAGTCATTTTATTTAAAATTGATCACACTCCTGGTTTTTCTTTTCCCTTTTGCTTCTATAGTGGTTTTGACCTTTACATTTCCCCCATAATTTTCCTCTCCATTCATCACCTCATGCACAACCCAATTCATGCCGAGAATATAAGCTCAGTGAGGTTTTTTGGTCTTTAATTGATATGTTCTTAGAATCTAGGATGGTTCTGGACACTCACCAGCCAATAAATATTTATTATATAACAAAAATCAATGAATAAGTTACTGGCATTATTTCATATTTATACTGGGATCTATATCTAGCTCAGTACATTAATCAGTGTTCTTTAAAATTTGATTAAAAATCATCTGCTCCAGGGACACACCAGTGAATAAGCACTTAACATGTACACATATAAATAAGAAAACATTTTTGTAAGCTGTTAAGTGCTTTGAAGGGAAGAAATGGGGTACAGTGACGGAAAATAGCGAGGAGGGTCCGAGTCAAGTGACTGCCTTCTCTAAGGAGGTATCAAACCAAAGTTTGGAGAATAAGGACGTAGCTGTGCAATGAGTCCAAATATTCTGGAGTATGAAAGAGCATTTGAAAGACTGAAAAGACCCTGCAACTGGAGCCCGCTGAGGGAGAAGAAGGGATATAGTTAGTGAGGTGGACCACGATTTGGCAGAGACTTACAGACCTAACATTTGTTTAGAATGAACACTTTCCTTCTGAGTAAATAGGTTTAGGGACAAAGTGTCTTAGATGCTGTGGATTCAAGAAATATGAGATGACATAGTTTTTATAAAATATAATAAAAAAACAAGAAGGCATGCATAAAGCAAAATGTAGAATATAAATAGGAAAAGTGAACCAGTTTTTTCCTTTCCTGTTAGTCTACTTCCCTATAGTTGCCAAATATTTAGAGTAAGAATATCTTAGTTTTAATGGAAAAAAATTACATTCATTCACAGACACTTAAACACAAAGGAAAAAAGGAGAAGAAAAATTCCAAAATAAATTGTGGAACTTGCTCAAATGAATGTTTGAGTAATTAATTTGTGATTCAGGTTTTCGAAGAGCAAAATTGCCATTGATATTAAATTTAGGTCATATTTCTTTTGTGGACTATCCTAAATAAAAGTGCAGATACAAATAATATGAACATTCATCATAGTTTTCTATTATTAAAAAAACTCAGAAAAACTACCATAACAAAAAATTTGCAATAGTGAGTAAACTGTTATTAGCTCTGTGACCAAAGACAATCAAGTTATCAAAATTAATAGAAGGCTAGTACAGGCCAAAGTAATTTAACATGTTCCTTCTACTATTTATGTCTGTTGTGAAAAATAAAAGTGTATATATATTCATCTATTATTTAAATATCCTGTGTCTATAGTGTTGGCTTTATTTCTTCGAAAAATCTGTGTTTGTTGGAAAATTCTAGAATTAAACATAGAGCATCATTTACATTCTGTTAGTCTGTTGAAGCTGAAATCTGTAGGAAGAGACCAGCAGAGCCATGGATGAAGCTAATACTCATGCAATTCAGTGTTGCCCAGTGACAATTTGTGAGTGTGAGACTTTAGCCTCCGGGAAACTACGCTCAAGGCTGGTCTAAGTCTGTGGAGTGCTTTATGAAATCACTCGTTCCCTGGGCCTATAAAGAGTACTTCAAAATGTCTGCAATTATATTTTCTGGTTGTTAAAAAGGATTAATAGTTTTTCAAAATAAAATGCCAAATTATATATTCCTTACAATATCAGTTTTTTTCATCAAAATTTTCTCAGGAGTTCTACTAAGCCCTCCTACAAATGCGAAGTTATTTCTGTAATACCTTGGCTTCCTTGACACACAGAATACTTGGAAATAACTAAATGTTACTAAACATATTAAGCCAGTAATGAAGGCTGGCTGAGCTTAATGCTCTCGGTCTTACATATCTCTCTGCCTCTAAAGCAATAGGATTCTCACAATCTTAGCCTCTGCCTTAAATGGCCTTTGGAAAAAAATATTTACATATTCTATATTTTTTGGGAAAATTTACATAAGTTTCAAAACCATTCACTGTCACTAAAGGCAATCTAATGGTCAATGATTTCCTTTATGTGGAATTGGTTCTGGTTCCTGGTTTCCTCAGACACAGCAAAGGCTTTTCTAATGTGGAAATAACGCCTGGGAAAGAACTACACTGTCCATGCGAGTAATGAGGTCATAACAGCCTCGCGTGGATTTGGCTGTGGGATCTGGGGGCCTTCCTAGTGCCAAGTTTAACAGCCCTGGGAGATTATCTTCTCTATTTACTACCATGAACATCCTCAGAATGAACTGAAGGGGGCAATATTTACCAAGAAAATTCAGCGGGGCAGCACTGTGGAAATGAACATGGGAACCTCATACATTTAAGATATAAATCGTTTTTATTTGCCAGCTGCCACTAACATTTCACAAACATCATACAGACACACATACAATACACAATGCAGAACTATCAAAGGGCAAATTTCAAAAGCACAAGTTGTATTATGAATTACATTCATAGATCATAATAATAACAAGTTTGTTTTTGTCCACAAAATACTCTCTGCAATGTCTGTCTCAGCTTCAGGAAACTTTTTTTTAAAATCAAATGCAGTCTTGAAAGCCCTTCACACGATGGACTTTGGTTGTTTTTGTATACCAAAAACCA
>VMDR010022387.1:0-16238 GCA_007922815.1 Macrotus californicus | reverse complement strand
ACAAGTGAAGTGAAAGACGGCAAAATTAAAAATACAGTATGAAAGAGAACAGGGGAAACCAGTCTTACAGTGCAGTTTAACATGCCAAGCGAAGAAGGCTAGACTGAAAAAAGAGAAATACAAAAATACTAATAAAATAAAAGATGTAAGAATAATGAAAACAAATAATAATACAAATATACAATAACTTGCAAGTTTCTGGAGTAGCAAATTGAAATTTGTCTCATTGTCTTAGCTGTTGGGATGACCCCTCTCTGGGTCCCGTTCTGGTCTTTTCATAGCTCCAGGTTTTATTGCCTAGCTTGTGGGAATTAAAAAAAGAAACAAGAAGGAATAAAAGAAGAAAGAATGGAAGAAGGAGTTAAAAGAAAAAAATACTTAAAAAAATTAAAAATAAAAATAAAAAAAAAAGGCCTCTTGCTGGCTTCAAACCGGCCAAGCCAGTTTTGCTGGTTCTGGAGGTCCAAGAGTGCACTGCAGTACTCTTAGGGGGACTGGTTTTGCTTTTCTGCCTTCCTGAGCTGCAGACTTCACTGTTGTTCAGCCTCCGTCCCAGTTCTTCAGTTTGCTGCCTGTTCCCCAGTGCCCGTCTGTGCTCAGTCTATGCCTTCAGACCACCAGTTGGCTGTCCTTGAGGTGTTCCAGTTAGGGACAATTCACACACCTCCTTCTTGTTCGTTGCTGTCCTAAATGCTAGGAACTGTCAGAGACCCTTCAGACTAGTTCAGCCCCCACACTGAGTTAAGTCTTTATGGATATTGCTGACTCCCTGAGCCCCACAGTTCTCATCTGCAGGGGTGTCTATACCTTCTTCTTAGAGAGCCAGTTGGGTGCTGCTGGCACTGCGGATACAGGTGCACACCTCCTTTGATGCTTCTCCCGGAGTACAGTGGTTGGGTTTGAGGTGCCTCTGGCAGAGGGGTCAGGTGCGCTCCCTCCCGGGGCTCTGGTTATGCGCACTTGGCCTCCACTACTGCGGCAGGACAGGCGGCCTCCGGTCCCACAAGTTTGGGTGCCCATCGTCCTGGGGCTTTAGGTGTGAGTGCAGGGCCTTCCATGTCACCTCAGGAGCACTGCACAGCTGGCTGGGTGTAGGAGCACAGTAAGCCTGGGTGGCAGCTGCAGGAGAATTCCCCAAACAGCTGCTGAATGCCTCTTTGTTCTCTTTTTCTTTTTGGAAAACTCCTTCTGTTCAAGCCTGCCACTCCAGACAAGTGCCTGGCTTCCCACACAGCCCCACTCTGCAATCAGACAAGGGACTGACCAGGTCTGGATCCCTCATGGCCCAACTCTCCCCAGCTTGTGTTCACAGTCTCAGCAGGTGCACACAGCTCGTGTGTTTTTGCCACTTGGTCCTTATTCGCCCAGTGACTTCAAGCATCCAGGTCTTTCCCAGTGCTGCTCAAACCTTGTTTGGCAGGGGAGGGAGCCATTGACCCGACTCTCTCCCAAGAATCCTGTGGCAGACCTGGCGGGTACCGAGCTGGGGCTATAGCCTCCCTGGTCCCTGCACTGGTCCCAGGGACCTTATTGTTCTGAAGCACGCTGCTTACTGTGTGATTTTTCAATGTCCTGTCCAATTTTGGTCTCCAATCTTCATATACGGTGGGATACTGTTTGTTCGCTCTGTTCCTCAGAAGATTGGCTAGGTATTTCACCCATGCGCAGGGGGAAGTGGACTCTGCTCCCACCTATCTTGCCGCCATCTTCCCCTAATTTATTTTTAATTTGTCAATTACAGTTGACATCCTTTCATATTGATCACCTTTGTGGATGACCCTCACAAAGTCACTCAACAGTAGCAAAACCATTAACAATTTTTTGACTCTAGGCCACAGATTGTGGGGTTTTACCAGCATTGCTAAATGAAATAAGTAACCATAGATGAGCAGTCAAGCTACTGCAACTTGAGTCACACATACCTATGAGATCATCATCTTGAAAAGGGCCAAATGGGGAATGGTATGTGTATGCTCAGTCTTGGTATTCATTTTCATTTTCAAATTAGTGAGTAGTTCCCTTTGAGCTTCTGGAATAGTACTGGGCCATAATTTATGGTAGTGGTACCAAGGGGAGTTTTTGCACTAATGACTGATACTCAAAAAAACAGTGGTCCAGAGATTAGACCCAGCTATCTATGCTATTATGGGCTGAGGGTATCATAGTTATTTTTTTTTTAAAGATGCAAGTGGGCACTTGGCTTTCAATTTTGGGAAGCCAGTTGCTTTCTCTTAATTCACCCAATAGTACAGCCAATGTATAATATAAAACTTTGTGTTTTCACTTAAAATTTGAAAGAGAGCCATTCTATGCTTACATTTTTACATAACTTGCCTTCTTCCACATGCCTATCTTTTAAACTAAACTGGTTGAGTCTGAAAATAAAATCAGCCAGAGATTTTAACCTTTCTTTTGGTTCCAGATTTGAATTGAGCTTACAGCCTTTGGTGCCTCTTGCTAATGAGAGTGAGGTGGTGTGACTTAAGAAGGTGGAGTGAGGACTGTTGGCATAGTCCATCCTGTTTCTGCAACAGATGCCTCCCACTTCCTCTTTATTTTTAATGCTTTATATAAAAATAGCACAACTTCAAATTTAAAATATAATTTTAGAGCTAAGCTTAGCCTTTTGCTGGCCCTAGTGACGCAGATATCCACCCTGATCTGAGCAACCTGCAGCTCTGTCTGAAAATGGACCTCATACCTGGCTATCCTGGTATCCTGGAAATCTTAGCTGACTGAGCTTCACTGGTATAGCTAGATCCCCTGAAAGGTGGCTTTGTTTTTGTTTTAGTCTTTCTGAGCTTGGATTTTTTAAATCTGTGAATTGAGAGTGTTTGATTAGTTGACCTATATTTGGTTTTTTGAAAGGTCTTGTTCTCTGGATTTCTATAATCTCAATTTTGTACTAGGAGGTTGGAGGTGGGAAAAGTATGGTTTAATTCTCAGTCAAGAAACTCAGATGTAGTGGTCACATCTGACACTGTGTAAGGCAGTGGTGGTTTTATTCTAATGCCTCCTGGCTACTTTGCCTCCGGTGTTGTCTTGCCTTTGTGATAAATGGTAATGGACTAACATGAACACAAGAAGATAAAAATAGACATAGTGCTTGTATAGAGTCTTGTGATTTTTCAACCCAATAACATGACTAAAGTCAATCAATTATTTACAAAGTGCCAGACATTGTGCTAGGCTATTTATTTATATATGCTGTTACACTCATTTCATTTAAATTTATGTATACATACACACTTCATAACAACTCTATAAGATGGGTACTACCAGAACTGTTTTACAAACAAGGACAAACATGCCTGAACAAATTAATCAGGTCACAAGAATGCAGCTCACAAGTGGCAGGGCCAGGATTCAAATGTAGGTCTTTCTGTCTCCAAAACCCTAGGATTTAACCACCAGTCTATATTGCTTCTCTATAGAAACAGGGGTAAAGTGCTGCTGTGTAATCTTAGAATCCAAATAGGAGTCCAACTACTTAACTTAGATGCTAGGTTTCCAGACTCCTATCCAATGTTTCTTTCTTTTTTTATTTTTTTTACAGTGAAATATATCATACACAGATCATATTGCACAAACACACACATACATATATTTTATATTGAACCATGTAAAATTGTCAATATTTACTTAAATTTGTGAACCCTGAGAAAGTAGTTACCTACTAAGAAGTGCTTCTGCACTGTTTCTACCACCTGAGCCAGCCCATTTGAAGGAGTTTCTGGAATCCTATTTCAACCAATAGGACTGAGGCTTTCCCCATCCAATTGGAACTGCACAGCCATATTCCCCATCAACTTCTTCAGAGTTATCAGAACTGCTTATTCTGGTCAATCAGGACAGTGCCTTTTGGACTAATCAAAACACAAGGATTTTAAGTCCTCATTTGCATAAGGATGGACCAGTCAGGGACTAGGGGTGTGGACCTCTGTCTATAATTAAGCTCCTCTCTGGCTTTGGAAGTGCACTTTTCCTTGACTCCAAAGACAAAAGACTGTTTCCCTAGCTGTTGCCAAACACCAAGGCTGTCTTACTAGAGCAGAGCAGATCAGCACAGTTCAGAGCAGACTGCCACAGAATGGAGCAGACCAGTAAGGAGCAGAACAGACTAGTGAGAAGGGCAGAGCTGTGTAGGCAGAGAGAGGCCTGGCCCGAGGACTGTCTCATAGCTGTGCTGTTTTTACAACCATGCTGTGTCACATTTGAGCAGTTTTGCATTGAATAAAGTTTTTTTCTTCACTGTGCCCCAAATCGGGGATTCCTGTTGACCTTGAATTGGCACCAACAACCATTGGTTGACAGATTTGATGCTTGAAAATGGCAATTTCATGATTTAATATACTATATGCTATTTAATGAACTAGTATGAAGTTAAAGCAAACCCTATTATAACCACCATCCAGTTTAAAGATTAGAACATTGCTCTCTATATGCTTCTCCATATCACATGTCCCTTCTCTCCACTCTTCATAACACTATCCTGCTCTGGCTGGTGTGGCTCAGTGGGTTGAGTACCAGCCTGTGAACCAAAAGGTTGCTGGTTCAATTCCCAGTCAGGGCACATCATGGGGTTGCTGTCCAGGTCCCCAGTTGGGGGCGTGTGAGAGGCAACCAATCGATGTATCTCTCACACATTGCTGTTTATTTTCCTCTCTTTCTCCCTCCCTTCTCCCATCTCTAAAAGTAAATAGATAAAATGTTTAAAAAAACAAACAAACACTGTCCTGACTTTGGTAATAATCATTTCTTTTTTGTTATAGTTTAACAAGTGTTAAACTTTAGGGATGTTGGCATCCCTAAAGAATATAGCTTATTTTTGCTTATGTCTTCATATAACTGGATAATACAACACATATTCATTTGTGACTTATTTTTTCATTTATCACTATCTTTGTGAGATCTTTTTGGTGTGATGAAATGTTTTAAAATTGGGCTGTGGTGATGGTTGTATAACTCTAAATTTGCTAAAAATTATTGAACTGTACACTTAAAATGGATGACTTTGTGGTACATAATTATACCTTAATAAACCTGATTTTTAAAAGTCTCTTAAGGATACACTATCATATTTTAAAAACAATTTATATTATATAGTCTATATGTTTAAAGTATATACTAAGAATTGGGGTATTCTTAAGAGACTAAAAATTCAAATAAGAAGCTAAATTTAGTGTTTGGAAAATTATCTAGAATATATTAAAATTATGTAAACTTAAAAAAAAAGAGGTGGAGCTGGCTGCATGGAGAGGTGGAGCCACCACCTTGCCAACGATGTTTGGCTACCTGGGGCTTCGCCAGGTGCCCAGCACTGGGGACCCAGAGTGTGTGTTTTGCCTGGCTGTTGAGTCCTTGAGAGTGTGAGCCAGGTGACCTCTGCTTCATTGACAGGAAGCCTGCGGTCATGGCCCCCATACCAGGACCTCTCGGTGTCCAGGTGACTGTGAAGAAATGAATACAGAAGCCAAACAACAGCTTCTCCAACATGCCAGAAATGGCAATGCCGAGGAAGTAGAAGCCATGAAAAAGAATGAAGTAATTGCTGACATTAATTGCAAAGGAAGGAAAAAAAAAGTCTGAATAGTCATAATAGGTATTCCTGATTTGAAAATTCTGAAAAATTAAACTGAAAAAGTATTTCATTTGCTTATTTTAGTGCTCTGAATTTACTTTTTCAATTCTGTAATCAGTCAATAGAATTAAGCAGTGTTTAATTGTTCATATTCGAACTGAAAATGTGTATAAAATCTACCAATTCACAAAAATCCTCTAGAAATATATTTTTTAATTACCATTATCATTACATAATGACAAACCTTTTAAATGCTTCACCTTCCAGTGGTCAGTGCTGCCAGAGAAATTACATTGCACTTGCGCATCATAACTATCAAACTGTACAACAGGAGGTCTTGTGCATTTCAAGTTTCCAAGGCCCCTGTGCACTTAAACTGTGTATGGAGACCTACTGTACAGTAGCTTTGCCCCTTTAATTGAGGTACATTATTAATCTTATGTTATTTATCCACCCAACCTTAGACAGAGATATTTGCTCCAAGGGGCCTTAGGTGGTTGCCAGTAAATTATTTTTATTGCTGTCTTGAAGTTAAGTGTTATAATGAAATAATCTATCTGACGCTAAATAAAGGCTTTAGAATGTTAAAAAAATGTGAATTACTACTGCAACTTTTCATCTATTCTTTCAAAATTATTTAGTTAATTTTAAATTTACATACTGTAAAATTTATTTTTTTGTGGTACATCATTCTATGAGGTTTTACAAATGTGTGCAGTCATAACCTCCCCTCCCCCACAACTGAGATATAGAACAATGTCCTTGTGCTGCCCATTTGCAGTCAACCCCTTCCCTACCTGTAAACCCTGGGAACCACTTATCTCTTCTCTGTCCCTATAGTTTTGCCTTTGCAAGGACATTATATATTATATAAATCTTAAGAAAATTTTCAAACTTATCATTCATCAAATGCTAACTTTTAAAAATTAAGATATAATTAACACATTACATTAGTTTTAGGTGAACAACATAATGATTTGATATTTGCACATACTAGAAAATAATTACCACAGTAAGTCTAGTTAATATCCATCACCACACATAGTTACAGATTTTTTCTTGTGATGAAAACTTTTAATATCTACTCTCTTAGCAACTTTCAATATACAATACAGTATTATTGACTATAGTCACCATGCTGTACCTTATATTCCCATGACTTATTTATTTTATAACTGAAAGTTTGTACCTTTTGACCACGTTCACCCATTTCACTTTTCACCCCACACCCATGTCTGGCAACTACCAATCTGTTCTCTGTATCTATGATTTTTTTTTTATTATTTATTGTTATTGTTATGATTGAAGCAACTCAGTCTAGGACCAGCTGAGCTATGCCCAGGTCCCCACCTCTTAGCACCCCAGAGGTATGTTACATGAGACCCACATGAAGATGGGGAGCCTGAGGCTCAGCAAGGTGCAGTAACTTGCCCAAGTTCCAAATGGAGAATCCCAAGTTCACCCCACACCTGTCTGACCCTGTTACTAATGAACAGGTGGGATTGCTGCCTATGCACCAAGCACTTGAGGTGCTCACAACCACTCTGTGAAGTCAACCTTACTGTGACCCCCATTTTTCAGAAGAGGAAATTGAGGAACAGAGGGGATAGGCTGCTTTTCCAAAGCTATCCAGCAGGAAAGGCTGGGTTTGAATCCAGACAGTCTGACTCTCAACTTCTCTGCCATGTCACCATTCTTTTTTTTCTCCCAGAGTCTTGTCTCCAAAAGTGTCCCTGCCTCCTCTGTCATCACTTTGCCAGCCCTGACTCTGAGGTTCTGAGCCTGCCCTTCCCACATCTTCACCACTAATGAGGTCTGACAACTTCAGGCTGGGACCACAGAGGCCACTGGCACTGGGTCTGTGGGAAGAACCTGTTTTCTTCTGCTCTAGGATTCCAGGTGTGGTTGATGGGGCATGAGCCTTTGAGGACAGCAGTGGACATACTGGGGAGCAGGAGCTGTTCGAAACACTTGGCTCTGGCCTCTGGGGCAGCTGGCCTGGAGCTGGGCTTCCCTCTGTCTCTCTTTCCCCCATTCCTGCTCAACCAACATTTCACCATCTGGGGCTGCCCTCTTGGCATGGATGCAGCTGGGCCAGGCCTGGAGCTTTGCAGCTTAATCATTCGTTCATTCACTTATTCATTCAACACGCATGTATTCAGCACATACAGTGTGCCAGGTACTATTCTGCAGACATGGTATTGAATGAAACTGACCTACTCCTGGGGAAGAGACAGACCAGAAGTTAATCACACACACTGAAAAATGTACAATTCCATAATGCACAGTGGAGACAATATGCAATCTCAAAGGAAACCATTCGTGGGTGGAAATCAGGGAGGGCCCTCCTGAGAAAGGACATTTAAGCTGAGATCTGAAAGATGAAGTAGAAGAATGTTTCAGCTGGAGGACATAGCACAGGCAAAGGCCTAGAGATGGGAAACAACTTGGTATATGTGAAGAGGGAAAGAGAGCTAGTCCAGGCTGCAGTGCAGGGAGTAAGGAGAGCCTGGCCACTATGGCCTTGTGAGTTGGGTCCTCCATCTTTTCCCAGAGGGTGCACTAAGAGGCTGGAACAGACCTTTCCAGCCAACAGTCCCCCTAGCTCCCAAACTGAGCGGCTTCACCTGCCCCCTCCTGCTTTCCAAGCCAGAGGGAGTGGTCCAGGGAACTTGGGCCACAGAGGTCTTGAAGGACCCATCCTCACCCTCTTGGGGACCCCAGCTGGCCACAAGGCGGGGTGTCCTCTCATTGAACTTCCTTGTCTGGTAGGCAAGTGGAAATCACTGCACTAACTGGCGCCTCAGTGTTCCCAGGCCTGGCCTCGAATCCTGCCTCCATCACAAGCTAGCTGTGGTACTTCTGCCTTGCAGAGGCTCGGGTTCCTCATCCGTAAACAGGGATAGTTCTTCCTTTCCGAACTCTCTTGATAAAATGTGCTCAGTGGTTAGTACAGGGCATGGCACTTGGTGGGGGCCTAATCAGGGTTATTGTGTTAAATAATCATGGTTATAAACAGCCAAGGGGCTGCAAACTCCTGGCAGCGTCAGCCCTCGGCAGAGTGAGAGCTCCCTGAGCGCTGCGAGGACCTTGTTTCCTTGCTGGTGGGTCTCGCAGCTCCTGGCCTCACAGGCACATGGTCAGTGTTCCACAAATATTGGAGGAACGAAGGAAAATAAATGAACTAACGAACAAGTTAAAGACCAGCTCCCATCCTACGCAAGAACATTCAACTCAGGGGTCCTACGCTCCTGGCCCGGCTGGGCATTCTGCTGGTCCCCCTTCCCGGCAACATTCTTATCTGCTGTGTGCCTCACTTTCCCCTTCTGTAAGCCGGAGTTGATTAAGGGTAGCCTCCAGGTTGGAGAGAGGTTTCCTGGCCCGCAGCCCGGAGCCCTGAGTTCCCAAGCTGCCTAGGCTGAGAACTCTGTATCTATGATTTTTTTTTTTTTAAATTTCATATATAAGTGAGATCATACAGCATGACCAGGTTAGAAAAGCTTCAGTCATTATTTCTTCTAAAAGATTTTTAATCTGTTGTTTTCTTTTTTCTTTTTTTGGTAATGCTATGATATAAATGTTGTTACACTTTATGTTCCAGAGATCCCTTAAACTATTCTGATTTATTTTTATTTTTTATTTTTAAATTTTAATATTTTTTTGATTATGCTATTACATTTCTCTCAATTTTTTCCCCTTTGCCTCCTTCCACCCAGCACTCCCCATTTGCTCAGGCAATCCCTGCACCATTGTTCATGTCCATGGGTCATGCATATAAGTTCTTTGGCTACTCCATTTCCTATACTGTACTTTACATCCCCATGGCTGTTGTGTAACTACCTGTTTGTACTTCTTAATCCCCTCATCTCTTCACCCATTTGTTGTTCCACTTGGATGTTTTCCACTACCTTGTCTTCCATATCTCTGATTCAGTCTTCTGCTTCATGTAATATCATATTGATTTCATCTAATGTATTCTTCATTTTTGACTGTTTCTTTTTTGCTTTCTATCTCCTTTTTAATGTTTTCTACCTCTTTGTTGAAGTTTTCACTTAGATTTTTATTCTTCTCCTCAGTTTATTGAGCATCCTTATAACCAGTCTTTTTGACTCTGCGTCTCGTGGATTGCTTGCTTACACTTTGTTCAGTTCTTTTTTTGAAGTTTTGTCCTGTTCTTTCATTTGAGACATGTTCATTTGTCTTCTCAGTTTGGCTGGCTCCCTGTGTTTGTTTCTGTGTATTAGGTAGTCTGCTACATCTTTCAATTTTGGCAGAGTGACCTTATATAGCAGGTGTCCTGTGGGTCCTAGTGGCACAGTCTCCCTCTTAATTTGAGTCAGGTGTTCCAGCAGTGTCCTTTGTGTGGGTTGTCTGTACCCTCCTTTTGTAATTGAGCCTTGATTGCTGTTGGCACACCAGTGAGTGGGACTGACCCTCAGGATGACTGGCTGTGAAGACTGGCTGTAACTACCAACTGTTGTGTGAGGCTGACCCCATGAAGCACGATTCATTTTAGCTGGGCTCTGTGCCTGCTGAGTTCATCCTTTGGGTGTGTCATTTGTGGTGCTAATTGGGTGGTGTTCTGGTGTGGTCTGAAGCTGCCACCAGGTATATTGGTTCTGGGACCTCTTGTAAAGGGCTATGGTCCAGGCCAAGGTCAGCTACTGTTTATGTCCAGCCCACAGTCAATTGGTAGGAGCTAAAAAATGATCTGTTGCTGCAGCTCTTTGTACTGGGCCTGAAGGTCCCTTGGGGTGGTTATACTGTGAACCAAGGCCAGTCGCCACTAGTGCCATGAGTGGGGCCACTTAGCGAGTTGATTCAGGGCACAACAAAGCCAATCACTGCTTGTTTGGGGTTTGTGAACCTTTGAGAGATTTTAGGAAAGTTTCCAGCATGGGGTTAGGCCCACTGCTTGTGTGAATTAGTCTCTGAAATATTTCAGGCTGGATGTATAAATTGGGTGGGTTGGAACCTAAGAGAATTACCAGGGTGGGTTGAGAGTGGTTTTAGCCAGGTTGATGCAGACTCAGAATTGGCACCTGTCTGTGTCTATAGGCTGGTGGGTGGAGGGCTCAACAAAGGGACTACAGGGCCTGCTGGCACTTTAGTCCCAGAGAGAGCTACCCCTCCAACCGTCCCCCTCAAGTCAGGTAATTCAATTTTTCTCTTTATGTCCTTGGTGATTTTTGAGCTTCTGTCGCTTCTCTGGAGCTTAGGGTGAGAGTTTGTGAGTGACTGAGTTTGCGTGTGGGCACTTTTAGATAAAGCTTGGGCTTGCAGCAGTCCTTAATCTCACTGGGAGTGAGTTCTTGTTTATTTTCACATACATCTGTTGTGGGGAATTTTCTTCCTGACATTGGTGCTTCAGGATGGGTAGCCCTAATTTTAGGCTGGGATTCCTTGCTCTCAGTGGGCACTTCAGTGGATACCTCTGAGGTCAAAATACCTGTCTTGCTTCTTAACTCTCACATATGGATCTGAGCCTAGCTTGTTTTGTGTCTCTGCCCCCTCCTACCAGTCTCGACATGGCTTCCTCTTTATATCCTTAGTTATAGAAGTTCTGTTTGGCTAATTGTCAGGTGGTTCTCAAGGGTGGTCTTTTTATAATTTAGTTGTAATTTTGATGTGGTTGTGAGAGGAAAGGAACACAGTGTACACCTGCTTCTACCATGTTTTGACCAGAAGTCTCTGTATCTTCCATTTCATTCACATGAATGCAATAAGAAGAGAAGTGGGAGATATAGAAAAGAACCAAATGAAACTTCTAATTAATTTTTTTTTATTGCAGTAGCTTCAAAAGTATGTCACTGGACTTTTTTGTTGCAGAAAGCCTAACCGATTGATGACCCCAGCAGCATGCTCTGAAGCTATCATTATGTTTTTACTGAAGCCACCCTTTTTATGAGCTGCTCCTAGTGAACATTTGATATAGGGTGAATACCAATGTAGACCTTTTCTGAAAGGTGCAGACTCCTCTGATTGGTGATTTTGGCTTGAAGACTCATTAGCCTTACAGGATCTTTTTTTAGAATTGTACAGAAGTCTGAGACTCTGCTAATCCAATCCTTCTTTTTCTCTCTTGTTTCTAAGGGTCATACCTACATCAAGGTCTGAAGAGTTTTCCCACTTCTTCACTTCCTTCTCCTTTTTCCCTCATAGGCCTCTTCCCTAACGAATCTGTGGCATCTTGTTTCTTGTAGGTTCTAAACTAATATACTTATTATCATTATTTTATTTTTATTTTCAGTATAAGATTTTATTTAAATGAGAAGTTCCAGATCTAAAAGTGTTTGAGAACTGGTGATCTATTTTACTTTATTTATAGTTGAGGGACTGAAGCTCAGAGGTTCCTTCTGAACACTGATATTGCAAACCTAAACCAGCCTATATAGTGGCAATAGTCAAGTTACAAAGGCTTATTCTTTTGTCTGGTGACTTGAGGCCCTGAACAAAAAATCAGGAGTGTTGATGCTAACATCTTTTTTTGTACTGGACAAGCCACTTAACTTTTCTTAACTTATAAAAGGACTTGGGCTAGCTCATTTAAAAAGACTCTTTAAAATGTAACTTTATAGATAAGAAAACATAAGTAATTTACCTGATCACTTATCCAAAAATTTGTTAAAGAATTTCTGGACTGGATTTTTTTCCTAAAGGCCAAGAAATGGCCCAAGATTTTTTTTTTTTTTGTACTGAACTGTCTTTGGGAAAATACCTCGATAAATCATGCATCTAAATTACTATATTATGTGATCTGAACACATGAATTTCAGGACCGATATATTAAAAAGAGTTACTGAACAGTTTGGCACACAAAAGGGAAGAAATTTAGTTTTGGTTCTAGCAGAGAACAGAAAAGAGAAGAGAGAAAGGGGAAAGCAAATAAAAGAGTGTGGACAAAAGAAAAAAGGAAAGGAGGGCCACACACTAAACCTGACAAGCTTAGAGGAGGCCAGTGTGGTGGCCTTACAAACTCAGAGACCAAAATAACCACAAAGGATGGTCTGAAATCAAAACTTTCTAACTAAAAGCAGTTCATGGCAGGTAGTAATTTCTAGGGTAGTATTTTTCCCTAACAAAGGTCAAGCTTCACCTACACTAAGCCTATTGTCTTTCTGCATCTAAGATAACATACCTGATAACATGCCTTTGAAATATCAAAGTAATTTCCTTTTTTCAGGAACCCTCAAAGCACAATCACAGCATCAGAACAGAGACCACAAATCTCCTCATAGTTACTATTATCATGTTAACTATTAATTGTTAACATGTTAATTATTAACTGTTAACTATCCTATACCAACCAATGAAAAAGAAGTATGTGTCTATTCATTTTACTTTTTATCCAATCCCAGAGATTTTCCTGCTCTGCTTTCATCCACCTCCCTAAATCTATCACCAGTGAATTTCATACAACCCTCTTATGTCTTCCCCTTTGATTCTGATGTATAAAATAATAAGTGGTGAAACTGACATTTTCCAGAGCATTTTCTCAATCTGTTGAGATTTTGTTTCCTGGCAATTGTCTTTAGCTTGGCTCAAATAATTCATAAAGATTCTTGCAGGTTTGAATGTTTCTTACATTGATAAAAGCCATCAAAAGGGCATAGAACTAGAGAGCTACATGGGGTGAACATTCCTGGGAGTAGAATAGGGAACAGCTTTTACTGGTAGAGACCCCCAACATTGAAAGTTTGTTGTTTTTTCTCTCTATTTATCAGGCTTCTAACTTGAAAGTGACACAAATCTAATCCAAAGAAGCTTAAATAAAAAAAGGATCTTAGTGGTTCACAAAGTTTAGAAAGATATTAGGAGAGTTTGTGGCATCTAAGGAAGGATTACAGAAACCAGAGCTACAGGAGCAGAAACCAGAAACTTGATTTAACCTTACCAGATCTCTCTCTCCCTTCTTTCTTCCCTTCTTTTCCTGTCTTGTTCATTTCTGCTGGACTCTTCTTTCTCTTTGCATGTTGACTTCACTCTTTCTTACTGTAGAAAAGTCTTGCCATGTGGCAGGAAACATGGTGGCTGCCAGACCCAAATAGCAACCACAGAGAGAGTTTTCTCCTTGGTCCCAGGATGCATATGACAATTCCAGGGACCTACATTTTTGCCTGCAGGGAAGAGTCTGTTACCAGAAGAATGGAGATGCAAGTGATTGCTGGGAAGATAAAGACAGAAGTTGTCTCTTTGTGTAATTTAAGTGTAAACTAACTCCTCTTCAAAAACTTTCCATATAATTAGAATATTCTTTTACCTATTCAACAACTTTGTGTAAACAGGACTTTTTAGGTGGAAATTTGGAAAGGATTCTGGGCCTTGCCTGGGTTTTAGGTAGTAAGGAATAAGGAAACACACACACAGGTGGCCAAATGATCCGTAAACTGAACTAATTTAGCAGAGGCAGAAATTTGGAGCCAGAGGTAACCATGAGAACAATGTTATAAAAGAGGATACTAGATTGCCAAAAGATGTAGAATGGTGAATTGAACCCATTTTATGGAACCTTATGACCTGAAATGGGGCAGATTAATAATTGTTGGCTGTTTGTCCCATTGGATATTATAATCTTCAAGGATTCTCCTGGTGGAAATCTTTGGCTATATTTCCTGTGATGTGGGTGATGCTATTTCCTAGCTAACTGGCTGGTTTTAACTTTATTTTTCAGGACTGAGTTTTTCATAGTCACTTATGGGGGATCTCTGTAGAGTGATAAGTTTTCAGATTGGCTCCAAGTCAACACCATTTGGAAGGCCTATGTCTGGTGTTAAATAACTCAACCAAGTAAATTTGGAGATTAATTGGCTTTATTAAGTGATTAATTAATTGCACTGCATCCCATCTAGCAACTAGAGTGCTTTCTTAGGTATTGTACAAAATGAAAGTCTTATAGGAAAAAGGGTGGGGCAAGGGAGCTATTAACAAAAGAAAAGAAAAGATTATTTTGGGGCCTAGACATCTTTTTTTTGGAGGTGGAAATGGGAAGGATTTATTTTTAATCTTTTTTATTGTTGCAATTGCAGTTGTTCCTGCTTTTTTCTCCCTTTCCCCTCCTCTACCCAGCCCTACTTACTCCCTTCCTTAAGTCAATCTCCATAGATTTGTCTGTGTTCATGGGTTATGCATAAATGTTCTTTGGTTAACCCCTTCCTTATCTTTCATCCATTCCCTCTGCCTCTGAACACTGTCAGTCTGTTCTATGTATTTATGCTTCTATTTTGTTCATTAGTTTATTATGTTCATTAGATTCCACATATAAGTGAGAGATCATGTAGTATTTGTCTTTTACTGACTGGCTTATTTTACATAGCATAATATTTTCCAGGTCCATCCATGCTGACACAAAAGGTAAGAGTTTCTTCTTTTTTTTTACTGCTGCATAGTACTCCATTGTGTAAATGTACCACTGCTTTTTTATCCACTCATCTACTGATGGGAACTTGGAATGCTTCCAAATCTTGGCTATTGTAAATAATGGTGCAGTGAACATAGGGGTACATATATTCTTTCAAATTAGTGTTTTGGGTTTCTTCAGATAAATCCTGAGAAGTGGAATCACTGGGTCATAACTCAGTTCCATTTTTAATTTTTTGAGGTAACCCCATACTGCTTTCCATGATGAATGAATCAATCTGCATTCCCATCCACAGGGCATGGGGGTTCCCCATTCTCCACATCCTCACCAGCACTTCTTGTTTGTTGATTTAGTGATGGTAGCCATCCAGGCAGGTGTGAGGTGATAGCTCATTGTGGTTTTAATTTGCATCTCTCAGATGATTAGTGACATTAAATATTGTACCAACCTTGCATTCCTAAAATAAATGCAACTTGATCATGGTGTATAATCTTTTTAATGTACTGCTGGATATGATTTGCTAATGTTTTGTTGAGGATTTTAGCATCTATGTTCATCAGGTACATTGACCTCTAATTTTCTTTCTTAGTAGTGGCTTTATCTGGTGATGGAATTAGGATATGCTGGCCTTTAGAAAGAGCCTGGAAGTCTTCCCTCCTCTTGCATTTTTTAGAATAGTTTGAGAAGGATAGGTGTTTTTCTTTGAGTGTTTGGTGAAATTTGTCTGTGAAGCCATTCAGTTCAGGACTTTTGCTGCTGGGAGTTTTTGCTTACTGCTTAAATTTCATCAGTTGTTGTCAGTCTATTTAGGTTTTCTGCTTCTTCTTGATTGAGTTTTGGAACACTGTATGTCTCTAGGAATTTGTCCATTTTGCCCAAGTTGTTCAATTTGTTGGCCTAGAGTTGTTCATAGTATAGTCTTACAATCGTTTGTATTTCTGTGATGTCAGTTGTTACTTCTCTTTCATTTCTGATTTTATTTATTTGGGTCCTTTCTCTTTTTTTCTTGAGTCTGGATAAAGGTTCATCAATCTTGTTTATCTTTCCAAAGAACCAGCATTGGTTTCATTGATCATTTTTTAATTTTGTCTATATGTCATTTTTTTTCTTCTCTAATCTTTATTATTTCTTTCTTTCTACTTACTCTGGGCTTTGCTTGTTGTTCTTTTTATAGTTCTTTAAAGCATAGGGTTAGATTATTTATTTGAGATTTTTCTTGCTTATTAAGGTAGACCTATAAAGCTATGAACTTTCCTCTCAGGACTGCTTTCCTGGTGACCCATAGATTTGGGGTTGTTG
>VMDR010022386.1:0-16239 GCA_007922815.1 Macrotus californicus | reverse complement strand
GTTGCATAAGGGCCCTCTGGAAGGATGTACAAGTGACTAACATGAGGTTACTGATTGACATGGGAGCTGGTGGGAACAAGACTTCACTGTATAACTTCATATATCATATGATTCTTTTTGTTAAACATTTTATTTATTTATTTTTAGAGAGAGGGGAAGGGAGGGAGAAAGAGAGAGAGGGAGAGAAATATCAATATGTGGTTGCCTCTCATTGCACCCCTTACTGGGGACCTGGCCTGCAACCCAAGCATGTGCCCTGACTGGGAATCAAACTGGTGACCCTTTGGTTCACAGGCTGGCACTCAATCCACTGAGCTATACCAGCCAGGGAGTGATTGGTGAAATAAGTGAATGTATTATCTACCTTAAACATTAACTAATTAAAAAGTGATACCCAAAGCCAGGAAAACGGATGACACCACTTAGGGAGAGACAGGAGATAGACAGGCTGGTGAATGACTGACCGTGGGGCCCCCCAATGTTAAAGACTCGTGGAGGAGGAAGAGGACTCAGCAAGAGAAACTGAAGGAGGGGTAAAAGCAGGTAAGTGTGAGCTCTTGCAAACCTTGTGACAAAAGAGTCAAAGAAGAAGTGCTCAGCGTCAAGTACTGCTCAAAGGCCTAGTAAGATGAGAGCGGACAGGTGACTGATATTTGTAATAAGAGCCACTTCAGTGGAACGATGGAGAAAAAAGTTGATTAGAGTAGCATAAAAACAAAAGAGGTAAGGAAGTGGACACAGGGCACATGAGGTTTTGTGGGGGACAGTGGTATAGGAAAACGGAGTAGTAAGCTGGAAAGGGGCAAGAGAGGGTTTGAGATGGGTGATATTAACGGAATGATGCAGGAGAGAGGGAAATAGAGATAATGCAGTAATAGATGAGAGACTACCACATTGCTAACTCTTGAGAAAAGCACAAAGCAATTGGGCCTTAAACAGGAGCACTCCATACTTCCTCCACTGGATGTTTAAGAGTAGAAAAAGCATCAATAAGGCCAGGGGTGATGCTAGTTCATTCCTCTCTTTATTTAGGGTTTTAAACAGAGCTCTTACCAAAATATATACTTACTTACCTTGTGGTATTAAATACCTTTATTTTGGCTGCCTGACCATTAAAACATAACAAGCCTATAGCTGTGTCCACCCTATTGACACTACCATTCAAAACAAATCTCATTAGTTGTTTGAGCTCACCCTAATAAAGAACACAATCGTAGGAACCATCCAGTTTTGATGAGCTTCTGGAACGTCACTAGACAAGAAGACAAACACAACTCCCCCATAGAAGTAGACAAAACCTAAGCGTTGTATTCCACTCAACTCCAAAGCAGGAAAATTAATAGGATTGCCTGGGTTGCTGTGTTGCCCTTCTTTCTTTTTATTATCATTGCTAAATCAAATTTCATTTCATGATACTCCTACTTGTTTGGTAAGAAACCAAAACAGCACACTACAAACAACAGCTTTAAGTTTCATTTTATATACTTATACCTTATCTCATTCCAAAAGTTGGAGGCAACTTTCAGGTGTCCATGCAAGAAAATGAAAACACTTGGAAAAGAGAAAATGAGCAAAGATTCAAACAGGGCTATTGTTAATAAATGCCATACACCTCATTCCTATGAAGGAGTCAAAGTAAAAACATGTATAGTTTTTAATGTTTATAAGAGAAAAGCATGTTCCTTAGAAGCAAAGTCTATTTGTAACACTGATACTTAAGATAAATTTATCCCACAGGTCCTCTTACAAGGAATACTGTTAATGCTGTAGATCCCTTCAAAATCCACAAAATAAGTCGGAATGCAAATTACACACAGCAGCTTCTGTGTTCTTTGTGAAAGAGAAGGCCCTGCCCATGTGTATGCCAATTAAAGAACCTGTACAGGAATTTACCACAGTCCAGTCCAAGGACACAGTTCCTTGATGAAAATTGACATTAAAATTTTAAGTGTTATTGAAATTCTGGGACATTATGGTAATTGAGTTCAGTGCATGCTGAGAACTAATATTCAAGTAAGACTCCAAAGTACTCTCGAAAATGATGAGTTTTAACAAGATGAAACTGAAAAGGTATAAGGTTTCTCCCAAGTTTGGGATTAGCTGAATATTGCATTTTCTGCACAGGCAGTTACTAATTTATTTGGCTTATTGGGAAACCTCTGGAACCAGTCCAAGAAGGTGTTGACTGGCTCAGAACAAGAATGCCCGCAGTATATTTACATGCATTGTTATGGCTGTCTTCAGCAGGAAGGTTGGTCTAAAATACCTAGGCTGCCATGACTAGCAATTGAACTCTGTAATATATTCTTAAATGAACTTCCTTCACTAAATATGGCATTTCATGGAGACACTTTCTCCATGGATATACTCCAAATGAGGATCGGGATCCTAGGGTGAATAAATAGGAGTGTTCCACATAGGAAGTACCAGGTAATCTTTCCTGTTGACTGGATATTCTGAGTTCACAACTTAAAAATATGTTTTAGACTCAGCATAGTGAAGGGATCTATTCTCCCCCAAATTTATCTATAGATTCAGCACAATTATCATCAAAATCCCTGCAAGACTTTTTGCAGCTTATTCTAAAATTTATGTGGAGCCCTGGCTGGTGTGGCTCAGTAAATTGAGTGCTGCCCTGGGAACCAAAGGGTTGCCGGTTCGATCCCCAGTCAGGGCACATGCCTGGGTTGTGGGCCAGGTCCCCAGTGGGGGCCATGTGAGAGGTAATCACACATTGATACTCCTTTCCCTCTCTTTCTCCCTCCCTTTCCCTCTGCCTATAAATAAATAAATAAATAATTTTTTTAGAAAAAGCATAAGATTTATATGGAAAGGGAAAGAAACTAGAACAGCTAAAACAATTCAAAAAAATAAATTGGGAGAAATTGCTCTATGCAAGTTTAAAACTTACTATAATTGAAACAGTGTGATATTGGTGTAGGAATAGACACACAGATCAGCGGACCAGAAGAGAGCCCCAAAACAGATCCACACAAGGATCGTGAACTGATTTTTGACAAACTTGCAAAAGCAAATCTATGGAGGAAGGACAGTCTTTTCAACAAAGGGTGGTAGAACAATTGGACATCATAGATTACAAAGTTAACCGCAACCTAAACCACACCACACCTTAAAACTGGACTCAAAATGAATTGTAGCTTTAAATGTAAAATTATTAGAAAAAATAGAAAATTTTAGGATATAGGTCTAGGTGAAGAGTTCTTAGGCATGCATGACATCAAAGGCATAATCCGCAAAACAAAACATTGATAAATTTAATTGCATCAAAATTAAAAGACTTTTAAAAAATGAAAGTGTTTGCTCTGCAAAAGACTGTTAAGAAGATGAAAAGCAACTTATAGACTGGGAGAAAATATTTGCAAACCACATATCTGACAAGACTTGTGCCTAGAATATATAAAGAACTCAGCAGTAAAAAGCAATCAATTAATTTTCAAATGAGCAACACAAGAACATATATTTTACCAAAGGACATAAGTGTAGCAAATAAGCACAAGAAAAGATATTTAACATCACTAGTCATTAGGGAAATGCAAATTAAGAGCAGAATGAGATATCACTTCACACCAATTAGAAAGGCCAAAATAGAATACAACACTAAATGCTGGTGAGGATGCAGAGAAACTGGATATCTTGTGCATTGCTGGTGGGACTGTAAAATAGTACGGTCACTCTGGGAAATAAATAGTTTGGCAGGTTCTTTTTTCAGACACATCGATAAATGGTACATCACTTCAGCAGTCAGTCTGCTGAACTGCACAACCATCATAGTATTGACGGGGTTCTTAAACTAAACATACACTTACCATATGATCCAGCAATTGCACTCCTGAACATTTATGCCAGAAAAATGGAAACTCATGTCCACACAGAAACCTATACACGACTGTCCATAGCAGCTTTAATTTGTAATAGTCAAAAACTGGAAACGCCCTAGCTGGTGTAGTTCACCCTGGCTGCTGTGGCTCAGTGAATTGAGAGCGGGCCTGTGAACCAAAGGGTCGCCAGTTCAATTCCCAGTCAGGGCACAGCCTGGGTTGTGGGCCAGGTCCCCAGTAGGGGGTGCATGAGGGGCAACCACACTTGGATGTTTCTCTCCCTCTTTTTCTCCTTCCCTTCCCCTCTCTAAAAATAAATAAATAAAATCCTTTTTAAAAATGCAAACAAGCCAAATGTCCGTCAGTGGCTCAATGGATAAACACACTATGGAACATCCATACTACTCAGCAATAAAAAGGAAAAAACTGCAACAACCCGAATGACTCTCAAGGACATTATGCTGAATGACAAAGTCAATCTCAAAAGGTCACATACTACACAATTTCATTTTGTTAACAATTTTGAAATGACATTTTAGAGATGGAAAACAGGTGAGTGGTTGCCAGGGGCTAGTGACAGGGTCAGGAGGCAGAAAGGGGCAGGTGTGACAATAGAGGTAGCACTAGGAAGATCTTGATGATGATGGTGGTGGTGGAACAGTTCTGTGGAGGTGGCCACTCAAATCAACACCTGATAAAACTGCATAGAACTACACACACACAAGTACATGCAAAAACTAGAGAAATCTGAATAAAGTCTGTGAACTACACCCATTTCCGGTTCCTGGTTTGATGTTGTACTACAGTTATGCCAGGTGTTACCATTGGGGGAAATGAGGGAATGGCACACAGAGCCTCTCTGTCCTATTGTCACAACCTCCTGTTAATTTATAACCATTTCAAAATAAAAAATAAAAAAACATGAGTTTTATTGGAAAAAATTCTAATTGTATAAAACTTGTCCAGTACAAGTACAAAGCAGAAAATCTTTTAGTTCTTTATTTATTGATTTGAGAGAGAGGAAGGGGGAGGGAGAGAGAGAAACATTGACCTGTTGCTCCACTCATCCATGCACTCACTGGTTGCTTCTTGTATGTGCCCTGACCAGGGATTGAACTTACAACCTTGGCATATCAGGATGACACTCTAACCAACTGAGCACCTGGCCAGGGTTCTTTTCAAAATTTCAACCAGAAGCAAGAACTGTCACTATTTTAGCAAAGTTCCTCCTAGTCTTTGATGTATTGTCAAAGTAGTTGAGCTCATTCTGCACACTCCAATTGTAACCTACTCTTTCCTCCACCTACTAGACCAGTTCTTTTCTCCACATCACTAGTTACTGTAAATGTATATTCTGAGTGCAACATATAAAATTATTCTGAATGTTAATTTAGCTCATTCTAATTAGAAGAAAGAAACAGGGTGAAATGAACAAAAGCTAACACAGCGCAGGATATATCTGGATAATAGGGATAGGAAGTTAAGTCAAATAAAAGCTGCACAGGTAGACTAGTACCAATCATGGAGGGCCACTTAATAGAATGCCATTAATGTGGTTGCAGTATCTATTATAATTTGGAACATGATAATGGCAATTGCAAGTTTTGGAACAGTTGATAAAAGGTACAGAACAGTAGACTCCATACCTAAGTTTGCACCAGAATTTCCTGGGGAGATTTAGGAATAGCAAAACAGATTCCTGAGTGAACCCCAGAGATAGATTTTTTTAGGAGAGTCACCCTAGAATCATTTCCTATGTACTTCTGTTGCAACACTGTTCCAAGAAGGGAAGGACTACACCTGAATTCATTGCTACAACCCCCAATGCCCAACACTCAGTAACCCCAAATGTCTATTAGATAACCCGCTAGGCCCTACAGGTGACTGAGTCAGGAGTGGAGGTTCAGTGACCACCCTGCATGCCACTAATCGACTGATGGCAGGTAAATGAGATGGGCTGTTAAGAGCCCAGGTGAGCCCTGGCTGGTGTGGCTCAGTGGATTGAGTGCTGGCCTGCGAACCAAAGGATCACCGGTTCTATTCCTAATCAGGGCATATGCCTGGGTTGCAGCCAGGTCCCAAGTAGGGGCCACACAAAAGGCAGCCACATGTTGATGTTTCTCTCCCTCTCTTTCTCCCTCCCTTCTGCTCTCTAAAAGACAAATAAAATATTAAAAAAAATAAAAGTCCAGGTGAGTGTGGTGCACATCTGCACTAGAATGAGGATACCTAGCCAAAGATGGAAGCAGCATTTTTACTCATGTCTTAGAAAATTAAATGTCATTTTCAGTGTAACAAGGAAAACAGGAATAACCCCAAATTAGAAACCATGATTACATCAGCTAAATACAATCAGGACTGAAACTGTCCATCTACAGGAAACCATAGAGTATAGACCTGTTGCCATACTGACAGGCCCACCTAATGACCCTTTGAGTGGGAAGGAAGTTAGGGATATGGTTTGATCCCCAGAGGAAATAGCATCAGTATTTTGTTCTTTTACTGCCAAATAGTATCATATTCTGTGTACATGATCTACCCATTCACCAGGTGAATTTGGGTTGTTTCCACTTCTTGGTTAGGTACGAATAATGCTATAAATATTCACATATAGACAAAAGTTGTCGATGTTTCTCCTGGGTAGAATTCTTCTAGAAGGAAAATTGCCAAGTTATATGGTAATTCTGTTGAACCCTTTGTTTTGCGACATCTTGTAAAGGTGTTCACCTGTTTGTTTTCTCCCAAAATAAACATGGTTTCAGTCACAAAAGAATCATCCTGAAGAAAGCCCAGTCAGGTGTAGGGAGGGGAGAGTTGATGAAAATGAGGAAAATGGAAGTCACCAGAGAGGAAAACCTCATCAAATTGAGACAACACACTGAAAAACAGATCATGAACTGACTCGAGGAAAAGCCAGCAGGCTTAAATATAACCAGAATCATGTTCAATTTGAGAAGAGAAAAAAAGCTCTACTTTCTAAAAGTCCTGTAATAGCAGTGAATGAAATCTCTGCATTCTGGTGGGAAGGTTAAACCAGTCAACAGGTATGTTACTGAGCTTCAAAGGGTGAGCCTGTGACCACACAACCATGTCACTTAAGAGCATAGGGACAAGGGAAATGGTCACCTATGACAAAAGAATTTTGTATTGCATGGACATTGGACTTCAAACTTGCTCCAAGTCATTTTTTAAAGTTATCTGGTGTTGAAATTTGCCAAGATTGGGAAGTAAAACCCAGTATGTACCATTTAAACTAATATAGTAAAAATACCTTAGTTACCTCAATTCAGGTAGCTCCCCTAGAGATGTTATTCCCTAATTTACATAAAAAGGACCACTATTAGTTTTTCAATCTAGCCACCTCAACCTCTTTCCACTGTTCTGACCACCTACCTCCCCCTTAAACTGCAGTATCAATACTGGCATGTTATTCAAAATTGTCATAAAAGGGAACCAATCCTTAAGTATTCGTGTGAAAGTTTTCATACTGCAAATCTGAACTCAAAGCAAAATGAAAGCTCAGTAATGTGTTACTTAGGTTGAACCATATTGTCAACTTATGACCACTTTTTGTCCCCCTTAACATGAACAGCCTTGTCCCAGTTATGGTTCATACCATCTTGTAAATTGGCAGCCTGCAGCGATGTGATGTCAGCAAAAACAAAGTGGTCTGGGGGTGCCCCATGCCATCTTGATCACCCTTAACCCAAATACATTCTTGAACCCTAACTCCTTACTATCACGTTTTGTTACTAACACTGATTTCTACCCAATTCGTACTTCCACTTCAAGCATCCTTCATGTGAAGTGCCTCAAATAATAAGATTCCAATCCATGTTTAAGATGCTTTAAGTACAAGCCAATTTGTAATACACGCTGTACCTCAATGACCTTTTAGATTTCCAGCTTACAGAAATCTATTTCACTATATTGCAAATACTTATGGTACTAGAATAATTCTGTCTCCAATAGGCATGTCAAAATTAGCACTGGACAGCAACCAAAAAAATAACATCTTACAATTCAGGCAAGAGCACAACTTTATTTTCACTGCTAATAATAAACCACAATTGACAACAACAAAGGAGACTGTGCAGTTCAACTTTTTATTTTAATAAAATCAGAATATGCACAGCACATGCAGTGCTAGCATCTAAACTAATACAATAAGCAATTACTAAAGCTACAGTGACTTGAGGTTCAATCCTTACATTCAGCAAGTTTAAACCCATTCTTATATAATTTTTGAAACATTTATAACTGAAAATATTGCTTACTGATAAAACTTGCTCAAATGCTATTGCTGAATGTACAAGTCACTGACTATGCCAATACAACAAAGATAACCACATGTTTGAGGATTGCAATGTGCCAGACATTCACTGAAAAAAAAACACACAACTAAACAAAACTCACGCAACAAACATCTGAGAATCTGGACACTTCGTATCAGTGTTTTTGAAGTGTTTCATTAATATCTTAAGACAAGTGTATCAAAACCTTGGCATGATTTAATTTCAAGTCGCCAATTTTGTTTTTACTAACATCAGAAAATTATGGCTACACTGCCAATGCCGGGTCTGCTTAATTTGACTTAAGAGTTTAATATGACTTAACATTAAAAGCTCACACTACCCCGAAATATATAATTTCACGCATACGGTGACATTCAACATTCAAGTGCCAGTGTTTTTGTACTGTCTTTTGGTCAAGTTTCTTTAAACTTTCAAAGAATCACTTTTAGGCTTACAAAAATAAATATTTGTCAAAATGTTCAATAAATATTACATAAAACTAGCAGCAAAAAGTATCTAGAAATCTGTCGTGTGCAAAGTTTTCTTCCCAACTATCACTCCCATGGTCCCAAATAAATTTTAGAATCTAGTCCCATCCCCCTTCCTAGACAAGCTGCGTTCAACAATCTCCAAGAGACAAAATAAGATTGGAAGTTTAAGGACACGCACACAAGACATATATATAAAATTCTCTGAATGTGCAATAAAAGAAGTATTTTGTAAAAAGTTATGGGCAAAATGTACAAGGGCCTAAACCTAGACTAATTGAAATAGCACCATAACAAATGACCTCAATACTGTCAAGTGCACCTACTTAATAAAAGTTTTGAACAAGGCACAATACACTTGAAAATCTATTGCACTTTAGGAAATTTTTGCCGTCTCCCTATGCCACTGTAAAAAGATTGAGCGTTTTGATCACCTCATTCTGGCCACAAAATTAGCACAGAATTCAAAGTGGCAGAGGCATTTTAGTGGTGGACAATGCTCATCTTTGGCCAGATTTAGCATAACAGACTATAAATACAATGGAAACCTATGCAACTAAAACTGACTGAAACTGCACTGTATAGCAGAATTGACACCTTGTGCAGTTATGTACATATTTCCAACCTGTGTGATCTCAAAGATTTCAGTTTGTTACTCTTCTGGAGCCATTTTTACAAAGTCTATAGTAAGCCAGTTTAACATCTCAACGCAGCTTGAACAGAGTAATGTGAATCGGCATTTAAAATAAAGCCTGCTGCATTAATTCTTCCTGTTCATACCCTCTTGACCAAAAAACATCAACACTAGCATGCGTTATTAGACCAAAAATCATCCAGGGCCCTAATGAGGGCTGGTCATTGCTGTGGTCAGCCATTCTACCATTTCAATTTCATTTATGGCAGGCATTTAAAAAGTCTAAGTAGATGAATTCTCCTAAAAACCTATTTCATGTTATCAGACCTTTAAACTTTCCCTGTAATAGTATGCCCACATTTGGCTAGCTCATAATGATCTGCCTAAACATTGAAAGAGGAATTGCTGTATTTACTTGCATTAACTTTGAAAACAGTGCTTTGAATGTATGCATGTATTCATACATCACCTCATCATGACTGGAATGGCTTGTTTAAGACTATCAGGTTCTAAATACCTATCCAGGATAGAGTGAGCAAATCAGAACTTTAACTTAATACAGTTTGCCACATTAGAAACTAATTCCATTAATATGCTTCAAGATGTTTGTTGTTTTCCCCCGATCTGCAAGTACCAAAAAGCCCTAATGCAGGCTACCGCATAAGTTTTTTCCTTATAATATTTATGGATGAATCGATGATTCCTGTTAAGTTGTATCACACCTGTGTGCCAAGGTTTGATTTTAGCCCAAGTTCAGTAAATTTATTTTGTCAAAAACAATTGGTATCTTGAGCATTACTGAGCCAACAGGACATCAAAATAAAAAGTTGTCTAAAGTTAAAGGCACAGTACATTAACAAACAAATGATCCTCAGTCACAAAATTATAAATGCAGTTTGGGATGGGGGTTGGCGGGAGGGGAGTTAATCCAAACTACAGCAATGAAGTCTTCAAACCACCTTCTGAACAGGGCTGCTAATTGTTTCTTTCATCTCTTCATGTGACCTTGAGCTCCCTTTAAAAAAAAAATTTTCAGTGGAGAATCACAGCTGGTAATGTACTGCGAGTTCTTGAAGCTACACAAGGTATAGTCTGGCTAAGTTACATGTGGTTTCCATATTAGCTTGTTTGGCAGGGTGACCTACTGCAAAGTAGGTTCAGTTACCCCACCAGTCGACCCCCTGGGAGTTGTAATTTCCTCCATATCCATCACTGTTGTAAAAGCCTCCGTAGCCACCTAATGAGAGATTTAAAAAACAGAAATTAGTTAAGTCATCCATTGTTGAATATAGTCTTTCCCTTCTATACATATTGATATATAAAATTATGAAAAGCAATCTACAGGCCTTACCTTCCCCAATGTTTTTAAACTATGCTTTGAAAATGATGACTAAAAAGAAAAGCCATGAGGTTAAAAATTAACGTACCTCCACCAAACCCCCTGCTGCCACCATGGCCACCGCCACCACTGCGGCTGCTGCTTGCACGGCTGCTGCTGAAGCTGGAACTGCTGGAACCACTACTTTGTCGATAGTCTCTGGCACCGAATCCTCCGCTGAATCTACTGCTATAAGGACAAAATGTGCATTGGTTCACATGAAGACAAAAAATCCGACCAACCCAAAATTCTTGCTTAAAACTTCCCAATGATCACACAATACTAATATGCTGTGTTTCAGTACCTAATGTGGCCACATTACATGTTGAAATAACCAGTTATTTTTATCTTTATAAAGCTACGCAGGAACACCATACCCAACAGATCTCAATCTACTGTGTATGAACCCCTTTTAGTTCTACCCGAGTGCTGTGCATCTATTTTGAAGTTTTAAAATTGGTTTTAGCCCTGGAAGGTGTGGCTCAGTGGATTAAATGCTGGCCTGCGAAAGGTTGCTGGTTCAATACCCAGTCAGGGCACATGCCTGGGTTGTAGAGGCATGTGAAAGATAACAGATCTCTCACAACAATGTTTCTCTCCCTCACTGTCTTCCCCTCCCTTCCCCCCTCTCTAAAAAATAAAATTTTTAAAATTTGCACTGAACACAAACTGTGAATACGGCTGAAAGAGGAAAAAACTTCCTAGTGACCAATTTCTGATTTTCTATTCAATCAATTCCATATGTAGCCCTATTTTCCCTAATATTGATTTGAAAGGACTTAGTCATAAAAATTTGCCACTTAGTTGTCAACCCTTTCTAATAATTCCCCCTTTATTAAAGCTTGTTAAACTAATACTTGAAAAGTTAAAACCTTGGGACATAGCACCCATCCCCCTCATTATATACCATCTACACCTCACCTCTTAGAGCGTCCACGACTGCTACCCTTGTAGTGGTGTTCATAAGCCATGTTTTCTAACCAAGATGGCACTTCTTGTTTAGCTTCAACGAGCAGATCCAACAAATCCTTTGTGATGTTTATGTTCCTCTCATTAAAGAATGAGGTGGCAAGGCCTAAAACAGTTCCAAGAAGTAAATTAAGGTCTTCCACAAAGTAGCGTAGTATTTGCCCTATGCTTAGTAGTATTAATAGCATTTTTAAAAATTTACAACTTGTTATTTAACCAACTCAAAGTCCCTTGAACAAAACCCGACTTCTATCATTTCTATTGCTGAAATGCACTCTAATGCATTCCTTGGAAATAAAAGTTCTTGCAATTTAAGATCCTCAAAAGTTCTTTGATGCACACATCACGCTGAAAAAACCACCACCAGAACATCAAGTAACCACTTACCAAGGTTTCCTACACGTCCTGTACGGCCAATGCGATGTACATATTCTTCAATATCACTTGGCAAGTCAAAATTGATAACATGTTTCACATTTGAAATGTCCAGTCCTCTTGCTGCTACCTGGAAAATAGCTTTTGTTACATACGGCCTACTTAAAAAAAAAAAATCAATAGTTGAATATAAAAACAAGATAGTATTATACATACTGCTGTAGCCACTAGAATTGGGCTTTTTCCTGAGCGGAACTGGTGAAGGGCCTCTTCTCTATCTCTCTGAGATCGGTCTCCGTGGATACTGGTACAAGCATATCCTTCATGGTATAAGAAATCCTCCAGAGAATCTGCACCCTTTTTGGTCTCCACAAACACTAAGGTCAGTGAATCCTTGCCTAAATTTGAAAAATTACATACAAGGCTTGTGTCATTAGCAGGGACCTTGTTCTCTCTGCACTTAGTAAACATGAAATAAAGGCAGTATTTAAGACCATTTTAATAGAATGTTTTGAATGAAGAAAAGCAATAAAATGTGATCCAAATGGATTCTCATCACCCAAGGCATCAGAGTAATGCTAAATTATAGTTTTACCTGTTGCATTTAGAAGGTCAAGCAGAAATGACCGTTTGTCTGACTCTTCCACCCAAACTACTTTTTGTGTTATGTTCTCAGAGGTAGAGCCAACTCTTCCGACAGCCAAAAAGATATATTCATCCAAGAAATCACGAGCAAGCATCTGAAAGAAAAAAATGTTTTATTATCTACCGGGATAAACAAATTCCTAAGTAAATAAGTTTGCAGCAATCAAACAAGCAATACCTGTATTTCCTTAGGGAAAGTAGCACTAAACATCATAGTGTGGCGGACTCCCTTTGGTGGCATTGTATCTTGTTCAACTATTCTACGTATTTGAGGTTCAAACCCCATATCCAACATCCGATCAGCTTCATCCAACACCAAGTATCTGTCATGAAAAAATTAAGTTTAGAATTTGAGAAGAGTTTTCGTACAGCTGTATTGACAAATACGATTATGTATTTAATCAGATTGTTAAATTCCTCACATCGTATAATGATACATGTACATGAGACAAGTGCAGGATTTTGCCACTAAATAAATCGCCCCAGACCATACAGCCAAATTAGCTCTTACTACTTGACTGCTTGTCAAAGTGTGGTCATTATCAGCCTCTACTAAAATGCCACTGATTTTTCAAGATTAAAATCATAATGAGCAAACTTTTTGTAGAAGTTAGAAGACAAAATAAACCACTTAATTTTAAAACTTGGACAATGCTAGATAGAAAAAGCACCACAAAACCAATGGCCAGTAATTTTAACATTGTATTCCATAGATTTAAAAATTAACATACTTGCAGAAGTCCAATCCAATCTTTCCTCTTTCCATCATATCCACTAGACGTCCTGGAGTGGCTACTAACAAGTGGCATCCACGTTCTAAGTCTCGAATCTGCTGACCAATATCGGCACCACCATAAACGACACAAGGACGAACTCTAGATCTGTATGAAAACTATAAGCAAAGCAATCTTATTAACTTTAAGGTCAAGGTTTTTACATGGTCATAAAAACATTTTATTAGAATCAACAAGAAAGGCAATAATCGCTGAAAGGCACACTTACCTTCCTGGCTTCCTCATAGATCTGTACTGCCAATTCTCTAGTTGGTGCTAATACCAGAGAGATTGGGTATTGTTTGCGGCGCCCATACCTTCCATTTTCCTAAGAAATTAATTTATAAATTAAACAAACTTAAGATTAATTACAGCCCTGACTGGTGGTGTGGCTCAGTGCATTGGGCATCATCCCACAAAGCAAATTCCTGGTCAGGGTACACCCAAGTTGCAGGCCAGGTCCCAGGTTGGGGCACACGCAAGAGTCCAACACATCGATGTTTTCTCTCCCTCTTTCTCCCTTCCCTCTAAAAATAAATTAAATCTTTTTTAAAGAATATCTCATTACAACATCAATTTTCTTCTGTAATTTACAGATTACAAACTATTTTGTTACATAGACTGGAGTGCATCTTAGTGTCATTTAGAAAGCTCTCTACATCTCCCTGAAAGGTCTACCGTAACTTCTCATTTCACAAAAAAATATTTACCTTCATGGCCCTCAAGGCCTCGCCTGGACCATCCGAATAAATCTGACTCAAGATGGGCAAAAGAAATGCTGCAGTTTTTCCAGACCCTGTTAAAGAGAACACATTCATGCAACCACAGAAAAACCTGGTTATTACTTTTTTCCTCTAAGTTAATACCAAGTGAAGCCCTGACCAGTGTGACTCAGTTGGTTGGGCATCTTCCCCCAAAGCAAAAAGTCACCAGTTCGATTCCCAGTCAGGGCACATGCCCAGGCTGCAGGTTCAAGTCCCTGGTTGCGGTGCATTATAGAGGCAACCAGATCGATGTTTCTCCCTCTTTCTCTCTCGCCTTCCCCTCTCTAAAATAAAAGCTTAAAAAAGTGACTTTGATCCACTTGTAACAGGAGTCTAAGGCCCAGGTTATTTTTGTAGATAAAGCTTCATTAGAAATAGCCATGCTCACAATTTGCATATCGTTTATGGTTGCCTTCCCATTACACCAGCTGAGTAGATGATGCAACAGAGACCCTGTAAACTCACAAGTTTATTTTGTTCATTTAGAGAAAAAATTATACCAATCTCAATTAATAACAATATAGTATTGATTTCTCTCCATTTGTGTTTATAAAAAAACAGGGCCTCGGCTGGTTTGGCTCAGTGGACTGAGCACTGGCCTGAAAACCAAAAGGTTGCTGGTTGGATTCCCCATCAGGGCACATGTCTGGGTTGTGGGTCAGGTCCCTGGCTAGGGGGTGTGTGAGAGGCAACTGATCAGTGAGTGTTTCCCTCCCTTCCCCTCACTTTAAAAATAAACAAAATCTTTAAAAGTATTTTTTAAAGAAAACAAAAATTTTGCCTCAGAAGTGGTGTCAATTTCAATTTCTAATACTTCCTTGTTAGTATACACTGCTAGTGTATAAAGGATGAAATACATTCTCATTCTCATCCATAAGGCCAAATGATTTGTGTGGTATGTTTTTAGTTGGTAGACCTTGCACCCTCTTTTCAAAATGGTCAAACTCAGATATAATATAGCTTGTACTAAATTCAGAGGCTGGTAACTATTGCCCCATTTCCAAAAGATGGTAGGTACTGCTTTACCCATGGAAGCACCTTTCCCTTGGCCACATACCTATGGATCACAGGCTATTCTCTATTCTTTGTACTTTCATCAAGTGAGCTTACCTGTTTGGGCACAAGCCATCAAGTCTCTTTTCTCTTTGATAATAGGAATAGCATGCTTTTGCACTGGAGTCGGGCGAGTATAACGAGTAAGCTCAATATTTCCCATAATAATTTCTCCCATCTCAACATCACTGAACTGTCAAAAAATTCAACAAGGATAAATTGCTAGAAATAGCCATTTTTGTTTTATACTAATATAATAATGGAAAAAACTGATAGCTGATTTGTACTTTGGTTTACAGTTGCTTTAAGTAAAAACTGTTACATTTGGGGGGGAAGGGAAATTAATCCCTTAGGCTTTTTCTACATTAGAGTAGTTTTGAGTGCTTCCAATGTTTGACCCATTTCCTATTTGATATTAATAGTGACACGGAGCTCAGTTTCTAACCTTTCACAAAACAATGAGGCTGGTTTTAAAAGTAATTTAAGAGAATTGTTAAAATAAGACAGGCATCGTCTATATATGCCTTCAGGAAGCCTGTCTCATTCTGAGGTGCTGTGAAAAACTTACATTTCCCTGTCTTAAAAGATTAAGCAAAAATACTTACACTTTCAATGTGTGGAGGACAGTTGTTGCCTGTTGCCTCAACTGGAATATCATCATATTTCTCAAAGTTAATCCCAGTGTTACCTCCAGAAAAGAGTTCCCTGAAATCAAAACATCAGCAAATGTATTTGTTATAGTAGCTAATAAGGTTGCAATGCATCACAATTACTGAAACTTACTGTTCCAAGCGTTCACTTGGTGGGAGTGGTTTTGACCAATCATCTTCATCTGATTTGTCACACCAGCGACTGTTTCCACCACGTTCATACTTGCCAAAGCCACTTCTGTCACCACGGCTGCCAATGCCATCATAGTCACTCCGTCCACGATCATCAAACCTAAACAGCGCAAGCAACTAATCAGAGTATTATCATTTAACCAGTATCATATTCCTACCACTACCCTAGCTAGAACAGTACCTG
>VMDR010022385.1:0-16250 GCA_007922815.1 Macrotus californicus | reverse complement strand
CTAATGTTATCACAAAGAGAAGTTGGGTTGTTTATCCCTGAGATATTTCTAAAGGTAATATTTGATCTCTATTTAAACTTATCTAAAGAAAGTTTTGCAACACGAATCTTAATGCTTCCCCTTTAAACAAAATGATATCTAGCTTTTTTAGTACTGTTTATTTAAATGCCCAGGTAAACTATAGATCTGGTAGGCGAGATGGCACTTTTATGGTAAACAGTAAGAACTAATACATTTCTCTCTGACTGTAAACACTAAATGCATAAGTCTATTTACCCCAAGTATATATTTTTAAATCCATTATTGATTTTTAAAAATTATTGAGTATACCACCTACTAGGTGTAAAATGCTGAGCCTAGGCCCTGTGGGTCATGGAGAGGTCAAGGACACAATTTAATGGGGGAGGAAGAAGCAGGGTGCTGTGCAGGCTCAAAGGAAGAAGCAATGAATTCTGCCAGGTGTGAGGAAACGAGTGGAGGTAAAGGGGGCATTAATGGAGGGGTGCAGAGGACAGAGAAGAGTTTTCTGAGGGTTTAAGTAGTGGCAGATGGGCCATGTGAGTATTTCATCTCAAGGTAAAAGTCGGAGCAAAAGCCCTCGGAATTGTAAGAAGTCTGGTGCAATAGGTCAACAGAAGAGTCTACTAGATGATGATTATGGTGATGAAGGCTGAAGAAGACAAAGGGTCTGGAGTATCATTCCAAGGAGTCCAGACTTGGTTCTGTGGTTAAAGCAATATCCTCAGGTTTTCAGATGGCACTAGTGTGATTTGATTCGGTTTTTCCGAGGATGACTCTGGCACAAGTGTGAAGGATGGGATATAGAGGCAAGAGAACGGAATAAAGGAGATGAGCTGGGAAACTCTTCTAGGAGTCCAGGCATGAGGTGATATTAATCATGGCAAAAGCTAACATTTATTGAGGGATTTTGATGTTCTTACCCACTGGCATGGGTTAATTTATTTAATTCATTTTTTTCAAGATCTTATTTATTTATTTTTAGAGAACAGGAAGGGAGGGAGAAAGAGAGGGAAAAAAAACATTGGTGTGAGAGAGAAGCATCAATTGGCTGCTTTTCACATGCGCGGTAACCAGGGACCAAACCCATAATCTAGGCATGTGCCCTAACCAGGGACCGAACGGGTGACTTTTCACTTATGAAGGACGACACCCAACCAACTGAGCCACACCGGTCTGGGCAATTTATTTAATTTCTACTGACAACTCTTATGAGGTGGGGACTGTTGTTACACTCATTCATAGATGAGGCAGTGGAGGCAGAGCAAGGTTAAGTCCTGCTCAGAGTCACGCAGCTCTAGGCCACGGTGGGGCCAGGGCTCAGGCTCAGCAAGCCTGGTTCAGGCTCCTGCTCTCACTCGGCATGCACACGCCCGTGCAGCAGTCACTGAGAGAAAAAGGAGGGAACAGTCGTGACAGAACGATAGGATTTGGTATTGGATTATATGTGAAAGGGAGAAAGCAGGAGTGACTAACATTCCTAGCCCGGGTGGTGGAAGTTTTTGATGCCATCAATTAAAGGAAAAACTCAAGAAGAAAAGGAAGTTATGGAGGTTGAGGAATAGGGTGAGCTGAGGAGCTTGGTAGATTTGAAGCCAATAAGCTCTTCATTTGGGGATTTTTAGTGTAAGTTTGGAGATAGAGATTTGTAGTTCACAGCTTAAGGATAGAATTCTGATCTTGAAATCATGGAAGCAATTAGAAGGCTTGAGAAGACAGAGTGGATGCAAGCCCAACTGTTTAATGAGACCAAACAGGTAACCTTAATATGTAAATTAGATGACATAGAGTATGATAGGACCTATGGCTGAGCTCAGAGTGGATGCAAGTTCTGCCTGAATATTACATTTTTTACCATATCTGGTCAGTCAGAGTGTGGGATGGGAAAAACTATTTCCATTGAAGTTGTGGACAGAAAGACAAGGCAGTGAAGAAAACTGAGGGCCAGCCAGAATAAGAAGAAAACTGGGAGTCGTCCATCCTAGAAAGAGCTTGGAGGAAGAAGGCTGGATGAAGGGTATACTGTGGCAAAAGCGAGAGTGGGTGAGTCCTGAGAGTAAGCCCTTATATATTTGCAAATCATGAGTGACCCCTGGGAGAGTTACTTTTTGGGGGTGGGGAGACCAAGAGGTTAGGGAGGGAGTAGAGGTTGGAAAATGAAGTCAGTAACTGGCAACTCTTATTTTAAGAAGTTTGGCTGTGGCTGGTGTGATTCAATGGACTGAGTACTGGCCTGCAAACCAAAAGGTCACCAATTTGGTTCCCCATCAGGGCACAAGTCTGGGTTGCAGGCCAGGTCCCCAGTGGGGGTGGGGAAGGGCAGTGAGAAGCAACCAACAGATGTATCTCTCACATATTGATGTTTCTCTCTCTTCCTTTCTCCCTCCTTTCTCTTCTCTCTAAAGATAAGTAAATGAAAAAAAATCTTAAAAAAAAAATTTTTAAAGCAGTTTGCAGTAGAGAAAAGAGAATTGGATGGTAACTCTGGTGGGGAAACAGGGTTGAAGGAAGGTCCTGCTTTGAAAATAGGGGCTTCTTGAGGGCTGAATAGAAGAAATCCTAAAAGACACAAGAAAATAAAAAGAAGTAACTGATAGCACATGGTCTAACAGGTCATTGGAGGCATGAGCTCGAAATCACAGATGGAAAGGGTTTACATTTTGTTCCTACAAAAATGTCAGGAAGATGGGAATAATGTAAAATTTGGATAAGAAAGTTGAGGTCAAGTTTATATCAGATGTTCTCAGTCTTCCTCGCTAAGAGGAAAGGTCATCCACTGAACACCTGAGGGGAGGGGCTGATGTTGGGGGCCTGAGAAAGTGGGCACATGCGGAACAGCCCCCATGGACACTAGGAACAGTGAATCTGGAGAGAACCCATGGTGGGTCCCACGCATAATTTTGCAGAGATCAGATTATTTAGGTTCCTGTAAGACAAACTCAACTTCTGCATATTTTCACCACACCCTCAATACATTGACTACAGATGCAAAAAACACTAAAGCCTGAGTTGGTCCAATATTAAGAATGGGCAAACAAGTTTGAATGGATATTCAAGGGGCCAGAGCAGGCAGGTGATGCTGATGGGGGTGGGCATGGAGGCTTCCCCACCTGGGAAAGAAGCCAAGTTCATCCAAGATGGGCTGAAAAGACCAACAGGCATCTTACCAGGAGACTCCTTTATCTGTGCATCAAAAATGTCCCTATCACTTATGTTGAAAGGTCACTTTAATGATCTAGTAAATAAATTTGGATCTAAAGATTTAGTGAAGACAATTCTATAATATGATATCTTGCGTGGGAAGATAAAAGATCCTTTAAACTTATTGATGACCACTAGTGATGTTGTGTTGACTTCCGTTTTCTTTCAGAGGTGCACAAAGGCATTGTGCAAATATCTACCGTGTCTCTTTTGGAAACAGACATAGTGGAAGTGATGGTACTTTCCGTACTTCCGGACACAGGAAGAAGCAGTCTGGAAATATTTTCTCTGCCTACAATACTACCTCAAGGTAAAGAAAAGACAAGCAACCAGTTCTGTCCCGGGCTCAGACAAGTAGTTGCTGTAACTTTCTTTTTCCTGGTGATAGCATGTTTTTTTTTTCTCTCAACACGTGAAGAGATAAAATGGCCATCTTTTGTGTATCTTACAAACTGAAACTTAATGCGGCTGCTAAATAATGTGAAACGTGAACTTTCTTCTAGGCCTTGCCATTCAAATGAATCTGTCCAATGACCTGAGGAAAGAAACAGGGGTGACTGGCACTTTCGTCAAACTGATTTGTGGTTTTGTGGTGCCTCTTTTTTGTACTTGTAGCTGTACAGAGTCAAATTCATATAGGTTACTATGTAGTTACTTTCACTGATAAAATTCTAAGGAAAGCTTTCTGGCTAGAGGTCTGATGAAATACACACTCTGGTTTAGGTAACTAATATCTGGGTAGCTATTTTACAAACATGTAATTGTAGAGGATAAGATAGCCAAAGCCTCAAAGTACTTTTATATTTTATTAACCACGTTTTAACTAAAGACCATCATGAGTTTCTTTTCATATGTCTCTATTTAATTGATGTAATTAACCAAAGCCTTATAAAAGATATTTTATTCACTATCAATTATTTAATACTCAAGTAATTCCAATGGAGCCAAGTTGTTTTTAAGTCATTTCTTATCACCTACTAGCCTCTGCATTATTAATAGAGCATTTAAATTTTTTTATTTCACTCTTCATAGTTGTTCATAACCATTAAACAATGAAATCAATACATGGTGCAAGTGATCTCTCTTCTTCCCTAAATCTCACAGTTTCTGCGACCTTTGCTAACGAGAGAGGGCAGATGAGAAATGAGTTCATCCATAAGTTCCTGTATGAGATAGAGCACAGTCTGTCCTCGGCAGTGCTGGACTTCCAGAGTCACCGAATATACGGCTACTGCAGCGAAGTGCCGTACATCTGCAGCTACCTCCTTCCTGAGAAAGTAAGCCGGAACAAGCTTGCTATCATTTATCTTAGCAACTAGGATCGACACATTGTATTAGTTAGACGTGATCCATGCTTTAACATTACAGCCCAGTTAACAAATGGTTTTACTATGGTAACACGATTACCTTGAATGGGATGTATGTTAATCCATCACACTATGTTGGAGCAACCTCACACTCGTGCTACATCTTATCATGCTTGTCAGCAAACATGCAGATGACACAATATTAGTTTAGTGCCCTGAAAAAACCATCTAGCACTAGAAAACCTATCCCACAGGTGTCAGGAGCTACAGGGCTGATGATTTTCAGTGGAAATTTGCACCTAAACCCTAAGCAAAGTTGCACAGAGCAGTTAGACTATGTTTCTGGCATCCTGTCATTACACTCTTTTCAAACTTCTCCCGTGTTGTGTCACCTCTGGACACATACTCTGGCCCAGACCGTCTACCACCCTTCCGCCCTAAACCCTTTGGTCAAAGCCCTTCTCTTCCAGAGTAGCCAAGGTCAGCAAAGTATGAGACCAAGAAATTCAGAGAAGGAAGAAATGGCTAGTGATACGGAGGATTCAAGAAAAGCTTCAAGGAGGAAGTAACATTTGAACTGAACTTTGAAGACTAGGTTGGATCAAGACATGGAGAAATTTTGTGGACCATCTTGGTGGGGGTGGGGTTGCTGAGGTAGAGAGGAAGCAGGACTGGCGGGGATGAGGAGGGGAAGAGCGTTCCAGACAAAAGTCATAGCATGTACAGGGGCTTGGAGGTGGAAGTGCATGAAACACACAGGGGCACACTGAGTAATTTCCTTGGACTTGAGCATGGGGATGTATGAAAATGATTAGTGAGGGAGATTGTCAGTCTAGTCTGGAATCTTAACAATAACGAGCATCTAAAGACTTCTCTTAGTTAGCCAAACAAACTTATATTTTCAAACAAAGATGAAAAAATGTGACACAATCGTAGGTGCCTACTTTATCATGTATTGGTTTGTTTCCCGTGACAGTTTGCAAACTCGAGTTTGACTGTCTGTGCACAACAGCAAACCCTCAGATGCTGCTCCCCTGATTTTCTCTGTAATGCGGTCATTTTCTTTGGTTGGCAGGAACATTCTGGTATTTGCATTCTTAAGCCCTACCAAAAAGTGCAGAGCAAACAGTATGGACCTGGAGTGCTCTCCCTGTCTCCGCATGGATTATGGCTCATAACAAAAGCTAAATGTGGAACTCTGTGTATACGAGACATTCACACTTTGGTAAACTTTGTTTTAAAAAAAATTATGGGATGTATATCTTGATTTCATATAAGGAGCAAAAACCCTTAGGAAAGGAATTGGAATTCTTTACTAGGTAAATTGAGTCATAACTTATTTACCACTGATGATGTTATTGACTTTAACATTAGGTGTATTTATGTCCCTCAGAGGTTTGAGTCTCTGTGGGAGGAAACACCAACCAGGGACAGAGATCTGCAAAGAAAAAGCCTGGGCAGGGCTGCCATCAGTGAGCTCCAGCCCAGCTCCTCCACCACTTAGGTGTGTGCCTGGGAAACTCACTGAGCTTCAGATGTTCCCCTGTAATATTTGGGAAGCCTTGCCTACTCTCATCCTGTGGGATTCTGGCAAGAGCCAATGAGAGGGTGGATGCAAAACTGCTTTGGAAATAGTGAACCGCTGTGCCAACCCAGGGATTGTTGTTGCCATCTGCCTGGCCTGAAAGGCCTCTGGGCTGGCTGCTGCTACCCCCACCTGACTCTTTATGTGATGCTGGACCAGAGTTGTACTAGTCATCAGTATAATTTAATGCAGTCAGTGATTCTTGCCCAGGATTCAGATACCCCATATCTGAATCATTGCAATGACCTACATGACACATGCCTGCAGGTCTGGGTCAGCTGAGCCCTGTTTCTGCCCATCCAGCTCTCCTTGCTCACATCTGCAAGAAGCCGTATTTGGAACACAGTTGGGCAAAAGTGATATTATTACACAGGAAAAACCTTAAATCCCTTAGAGATTTTTTGTGAGTGAACAATTTGTAAACTCTGTTACCCTGTCTCTTATTTAAATGATTTGTAATGTATGCTACAACTGAGCGTGGCATGAGGTGGCAAGACGCCTAAGTTCTGGGGGAGTCGTTCTATGCAAAGCACCTAACACAGCACCTTGCTGTCTGTGACAGCACTGTTCGTAAAGCAACCTGTTGTCCATCAACAGAGGACTGGACAAATAAACAATGGTGCACAAAAAATACATAAGTAAAATATGGAACGTTGTGCAGCTATAGTGCAGAATGAGGAAATCTTTATGCAGCAATATGGAAAGAACCCCAAGACATTATTAGGGAGGAAAAGCAAGGTGCATAATATAGATTTTATTACTGTACTACAATTTATGTTAAAAGTTGTATAAAATGTATTTATATGCATAAAAGTGTCTGAAAGGATACTGAAGGATATTGAGAGATGGTTGGGGAATGGCGATAGGAAGATTTCACTGCATGCACTTCTATAGTTTTTGAATTTTGAACCATTTAAATGTATTACCTATTCAAAAGCTTTAAAAAATTTAAGGTATCATGGTGGAGAACCAGTGTGACACAGAAATCCCAGTGTTTCGTCAAGGGGCTTCAACTATCACCTGTGTACCAAATTAGTGGTTTTATTTGGGTTCCAATTAAATGGCTTTACTTAACATTCTCCATGAGGGGCACATTCTTCTCTCTTCACAGTGCCTATCACCTACTTATCACACTCAGCCTCTTCACACGTCAGTGGAATCTGCCTGCTTCTTGGGGGTGTCTGAATTTGCCCCTCTGCTTGTTCAAGGCCCCTCCCTTAACTTCAGAGCCTTCAGCAAGTTCATTCTCTTCTCTGTGTCTGATTTTCCTGTTATAAACTGATGATGATAATCCCTCTCCTTCCATCCCACCACAGATGGGAGAATGAATCAGTATTGGTACAATGTTTTCAGCTAGGGATTTTCGGTGCTCTGTATTACCCAAAGGCTACTTCCATGACAACTAAATGCTGTTGACAAATAGAAAAAGATTTATCAACAAGCAAAGTGCATGTATCCCCCTTAGTATTGTATTTGTAATTTTTGCACTTTGTTCCTAAAACTATTGAGGAAACGTTTGTTCGGTGTCGGAGTCATTCTCACCAAGGGCACGGAATCCAGTCAGTGAGCATTTCAATGGACGGACAAAACATCCTGGTGAATGGGAAAGATGACGGCACCCTTGTCTGCCTAAAATGGAGGTACGTACAGTAAACAGTAAGCAACCTCACATGGTACGGTGTTTGAAAATAAAGATCTTGTTATTATTAGGCACAGGAAGGCCAACATAACAGGAGACAACTGTCATTGAAAAGATTGTTATACTCACACATCCCAAGAGGAGGGGGCATGCCCTGCTATTGGGGGCCACATGTGGAAGAACCAGGGTGGGTAAGGAGGCAAAGGAGGCAGGGAAACCATGGGCAAGGGCCTTCATTGTGGTTTCCATGCAAAGGAGCGAGCAGATTTAGAATTGGCTCGTGAAGCCCAGTGAAGATGGCTGGGTGAAGGTTCTGGATTAGTTGGTGTGCATTTGAAAGGTGGTCTCCAACATGAATTGTTTACAGTTTCTAGGATTGGCTGGCCTTGGGAGAGGAGTCCCTCCAAGGTGAGCATGATCCCAGATGTCAAAGCATCAAAAATACAAAAACAGAAAAGACATACTTAATACATATGAGATGATCAGTCCTCTTGTTCATAACACCTGTAGGAGAAGTACAAGAAATGAGGACAATTCTGAGTAGTAGATGTCTTTAAAAACTCCTGTTTATCCCTAAAAATCCTTACACGGTGTACACATACAGACTTGCCTGATTAGACTTTGCTTAAACAATATTAATTTATTTAGACTTTGATTAGACTAAACATAAAATTCTAGATAAACAAATACTACTGAACATACAGATGATGGCCAGGGGGCAGAGAGCATGAAGGTGACAGCCAGGACTTTAAGTGTTCCTTCTTTCATCTGCCAGTGGACATCACTAGTTAGTGTGCAATTTGTTTCCACAAACATAGCATCTCACAATGCCACATGTGATCAAAACTATCATAAAATATGCCTTTCTCAGTGACATTTGAAAATGTTAAAGATTGTAGAGATTTTATATCATAACAATTTTGGTAGCCATTTAGTTCAAAGACTCATTTGAAGACTGCATCATCATGCCCATTTTATACATGAACTCTTAATTAACTTGTATTTCATAGATGTCTTAACATATTCTTTATAGTCAGTGAACAAATAGCATCTCAGGTAACAACAAACAAGTGCTGAAGCCCTATTTATGGAAATAAAGTCATGTCCACCCACAGTAGTTAATCACATAGACTTGTGACTCAAAACAAAGTTGGCTTTGAAACCTTAGTCCAGGACTTATCAGCTTGTACCCTCAGGCCCATGACAACCCATCAAAATCTTCTATAACAACATTGTTCAAGGTGGGGCCTGCAGGACCTGTGAGCTTGTTAGACAGGTATGTTCTTGGGCCCCACCCTGACTTTCTGAATCAGAGTCTCTGTGGGTGAGGTCCAGGAATTTGTTCTAGAAAACCTGCCAGGTTTATTAGATGTTCCCAAAGTTCTGAGATGTTCTGGTGTATTGAGTGGAGACAGGGACTCAGAGGATTGAATGGGGTAACATGATACTGTACGAGGGGGGTGTGTATGTAAAGCAGTGCAGCACCTAGTACACTTTAAGCACTCAACCAGAGCAGTGGCTCTCCTGTGCCATGGCCAAGGCAAGTGTAGAACACATGTAGGGTAAGGGTATGGGGACAGCATGAGGACAGGGTCACCCAAATCGGTGAAGGGGCTTGTCGTGTCCTGGAGCCCATGAACAGGCTCTCCTCTAAGAAGCAGAGCCCTCATAACTGCAGGGCAGTGCAGAGAATTGTCCACATATTTCTTTGTGTAGAAGCGGTTGCATATCTGGAAATAACACCACTAAATGTGACTTCTTAAAATTGCAGTTCTATAGCCCATATGTTTTCTTTTTTTAATACAGGAGGTTTGGAGGAAACTTAGCCAGTGAGATTCTTGAATATAGCCTGCAACTTTTAAATTTTCTGAGCGACACCATGGAGGAAGAGAATGATTATTTAAGACAAAGCGATTCCTCAGCGTCAGAACCTGAACACACAGTTGAGTTCCAAAATAGTTTTCTTCTCCTTATGTCAACATAAGAAATGTCCAAATCTGTAAAGAATTTTTATAAGAGTTTATTTGAGCCAATTGACCATTGCCAGGAAGTCAGATTTCAAATGCTCCACAGGTGACAGTTTCACAGTTTATTTTATGAGTTGTGAATTAAAGAGGGAACTAAGGAGCATCACGTGAAAGCAGGAGAGCAAGGCTGGGACTGGATTACGGGACAGTTGACGAGACTATGTGCTCTGTTGAGGGTGGTCGCACGTACCTCAAACGTGTATTGAGCTAGATTCACAAAAACAAGGCCCAGGGCTTGCTTAAGACAAAGATCTTTTTTTTTTTTTTTTTTTTTACTAAAAATGTTATATGCCTGGGGCATGGCTACCCACCATAACCTGCCCAGTTAGGAATTTATGATCACATCACCCTGTGAGGTTACTTTCCACGGAACCCCACTTCCTTTCTTTTTTATCCCACTTCCTCTCTGTCTTTTTAAATCAGCTATCAGTTTGCAGTTTTCTTTAAGTGGATATTCAATGATTTTTCTCTTTATTTCTCAAAAGAGAACCTGAGTAAATTTCTGAGAGAAATTCTGAGTATTTTCTGAAAAATACCCAGCCTTTCTCAAAGCAATGGCAAATATTACACCCCAGATCTTATTTAAACCATAATTCAAGAATCAGGCTTGCCTGGAAAAAAAAATCTTACTATCAAATGTGGGGCTTGGTCAAAGTAGTCTCTCTTTTATACTTTTATGTCACATACACTGTTTAGGAAGTGCCTAGCAGAGAATAACATTCATTCATTCAATCATTTAACAGACATTAATCAAGCACTACAAAATGCTAGGCTGTGGGGAGTGAACAAAATAGAAAAAGTTTCTGCTTTCTTGAAGCTTGTATTCTGACTGAGGCCAGGCAGTGAGTAGAGAGAGAGCTAAATAAACAAAGAAAAAAGAAAAAATGGAGAGTAACAGGATCTATTTAGTGTGATATGATAGTGGTATGATAGTGTGTGTCTGGAATGATAGTGTGTGTCTGGTATAGCCTCTCCAAGGAGAAGACATTGAAGCTGAGACCTGAGTTAAAAGAGAGTGCCAACGTGCAACATGGGGCAGAAGTACTCAGGGCAGAGGGAGAGAAGAGCTTCACGTGTCTGAGGACCTACAAAAGGCTTGTGCAGTGAAAGGGAGCAAGAGAGAGAGTGGTAGAAGATGAGGCCCTCAAGGTGGGAAGAGGCTTTGTAAACCGGGAAGAGTTCAGATTTGATTTTACATTTAATGAGAACCTATCAAAGTGTTGTGAAGAAGGAATTTATAAGATCTTATTTACACGTTTGAAATGATTACTTCCTGGTGTATGGAGAGTGTTTTCATAGAGGATAAGAGTGGAAGCAGGGAGACGAGTTACGAGGCTATGGCCGAGGCCCAGGAGACAAGGGTGGAGGTGCAGGGGTGTTGTGGAGAGGAGGTGGTAGACTCCAGGTAGGTTTTTGAGGTGGAATTGACAGAACTCATTGGTGGATTAGAGGGAGAGAGACTTCGAGAGTTTTTACTTGAACAACTGTGTAGGAGATGAGAGTATTCATGAAGATGGAGAAGACTGGGCTGGGGAGCCTCTATGGGGAGAAAGAAGAGAACCTGAAATCAGTTACTCATGCCAACCTTGAGAAGCCAAGAGAAGATACCAGGTAGGCCATTGGATAGATGAGCCTTGATTTCTGGGAGAGGCCAGGACTGGAAATGCTGATTTGAGAGTCATGGCATATGGATGGAGTTTAAGGCCATAAAACCAGGTGAAGTCATCACGAAAAAGTGAATGGTAAGAAACGGAGGGGACCAGGACAGAGCATCTTCTAGAGATCCAGGAGAAGAATTTGGAGAGGCAGAGAAGACTGAGAGAAGGGGCGGCCCATGAGGTTACGGGGGACCAGGAGAGTGTGACATCCCAAGCTCTCAAGATATTTTGCTGCAAAGAGAGAACAGAAAAGGGGTAGGTAGGTAAGGGGGATGTGGTAGTCAGTGGAGAGTAGCTTTTCTAGGACAGGAGATAGGAGCACACACTTGGGAAAGATTCAGTAGAAGGGAGAAATGGATGATGCGGAAAGGCAATGGGATTTTTTTTAAGTGTGAAGGCCTTGAGAAGACAGAAAAAAAATTAAGATCCTGAGTACAGGCCTTGATAGGCAGGAGTTTTTGGTCTACAGGAACAGGAAGAAGGCAGAGAGTGATTTGGTGAACAAACGACCTATCCGATCGTTCTTTTCTCAGTGGAAAGTGTAGCTGACATAGGGACAGACTGGTCGGAATTAAATTAATGAACTATTACATCTTGGACAGGCGAAATGTTTGGTATTATTTTTAAAAATACAAGAAGTTCAAAGGGATTCAAAACAATTATGTAAAGTAGCATGGGAGAGAAACCTGATGAATTTTAAATTTAAGAAATGTTTGTCTTTTTCTAAGGTAAGTGAGAATATGAAGTTAAGCATTGACTCATCGCAAGAGGAATTAGATCAAACTAATAAAATGAAGGAAATTCCTTGGATACAACAGAAAAGCCAAGAGGTATTTACAAAACATGGGAGAGGTTTGAAATAAGGCTTTGTAGGTGTGCCAAATAGATTTGTTTCCTATGAAAGCTGTTGGAAAGTTAGAAAGTAGCACAAGATACTACTTGGCAGAGCATTCCATTGTTCAAGTGTAACTTTCCTGAAAGCAAACAAATACCCCAAATATAGCCCAATCTTTTAGATTAAGTTATATGAGCTTTAAGAACTGTACTTAACGCTAATATGAAACCCAACAAAGCTGTCCACGTAAGCCAAAGCAAAGAATGACTTGTGATCCCTCATGTTGGAGGGAGTTTGGGGGGAGCTGCAGTTGATGTAAGAAAAGGTGGGCCAGGAGAAGGGACATCCCGGCTTCAGATGTGCAGACAGGTGACAGAGGTAGTATTGGAGTAACTCATATGTGGATTTAGCCTGCTCATCCAGTCTCACTCAAGTCCCCAGTAAGACAGCAGACTGATTTTCCTTTGTCAACTATTCTGTTTAATTTTTTACTACTTAATTATTTTCTTTCCACTGGCCTTGTAATTGACTAAAACTACTCTGATGCTTCAGTCAACATAATGCAACTGAGTAAGGTATTGCAGTGGAGTTAAAAAATCTTTCTACTACGTATCTGTCTATGTGTGTATGTGTATGGACGGATGTAGGTAGGCGTGTGTCTGTCATATGCCTCTCTATCATTTCTCTTGCCTGTGTAAGTGAAATACTTGTCCCATTTCAGGCCATCAAAAAGGAGGTTAAACGGTTTTCCAACAAAAGGAAAGAGATAAAAAAAGGAATCAGAGCACTTGCGAAAACTGTGAGTGTTGCGATTTCATATGCTAATACATTTGACCCTCCATTTAAAGCTGCTTTTTGAACTTGACTTTGTTCAGTGTAGCATGAGGAGCTATACCCATTTTTTTTTCTGCCTGTATGTCAGCCCAGTTTTCTGGGGTACTTCAACAAGGTAGAATTGTTACTGTATCACACTACAAATAAACAGCCATTTTTCTTCTCTATGTCTTCTCCAAATGCTGTCTTTTTTTTAAATAATTATTTAAATCAAAGTTATATGTTTACAGTTTTACAAATCAAATGACGAGTTACATTCATTTAAAATAATATTTTAAAACAGCACCTCCCCTACTTTTTTTCCATTATGATTCCTGTACTCTGAAGGTAACTGTTTTCAATTCTTTTAGTTTGGCTGTTTGGCTATTTACCTCCATCTTTCTAAATAGTTTTCTTGATATTGCTGTCTCTTGATATTTCTCTTTTGACACTAACTATGGGCTTCCAACTATTGCAGACGGGCACTTAGGCTCTGACACTCCCACCCCATCCCTACAGCACACACGTAAATTCACACTCAATATGCACACTACTGTAGTTATCTAAGTGTTCCTCAAAGCTGCAGAACATGATATATTATAACTCCATTTCCATTTTTACAATTTTATTTTTCCTGGAATTAATAATTGCCTTTGTTTTGGATTGCCTAGTCAAACTCTCTGAAAATGCTAAAAAAAAGAACAAACAAAAAACCTTCTCAATACCAATACCTGAGGAAATCAGGCTGTCAGGACTTTTTTTTAATTTTTATTTTGTGACCTCCCTTCCAGAATTTTCCACCTTCCAGCTCCAGTCTAAGCACCCTGCTCTCTAGACCAGGCATACAGTTGCTGTCCTAGAGGCTTCTCTTGTCCATCCTCCCGGGAAATCTTCTCACCTGCCACCTGAGTTGGATCCCCTGTTTTGGGGGTCTCATGGATTTTCATTTGTTTTCTTCGTATGTACTTCCAGTAGCTTCCTAAGCAGGACTGCTGTGTTGTCCCATGCTTGGGAACATCATTTATCACGTGGCCATGCTTCCGGACGACCATTTAAATGTAATACAATGTGAATGGCACCTGCCCCCTAGAGTTGTACCTTGCTTTGGTTCTTGGGAAAGAGTACACAGGGGCTACAGTTTTTGAGTCTTGGTTTTTCTTAAAATGTCTTTATCCCACTCACACACTCATTTGAGAGTTTGCTCCAGTGTTTTCTAGCTTTCAGTGTTTGCTTTAAAGAATGCAATACTTTCTGATTCTCAGTTCTCTGTAGATAACCAGATTTTTCTCTCTGGAAACTTATAGTATCCTTTCTTAATTCCTGCTGTTTGGAAATTTCACAATCATGCACCTTAAGATGTCTGATGGATATTCTTGGTTTGCTGGTATACACATGCTCTCCACCCTTTTCCCCCTGTTCTGAGCCTGGCCTTTGTGGTGGCATCAGTGGCCTCTCTTGCCTCTGGCTTCTGTTTGGGTTTAGCCACTGAGTGCTATCAGAGGAGATCAGAGGACAGGAGCCAACTAGGGTCAGGGTTTTTATTCCTCCAGGGTGCTCTCTGTGGTGTCGTGAGTTGACAGTAACTGCCAGCCCTCTCCTATAGCTACAGACCTCTTCAGGTTTCAGTAACCACTCCCCACCCTTGCCCTTCAGACCTGAGAGTGGTGTCAGTTTCCTACGGTTGCTAGCCTAAGATGCTTTATCATGCCTTGCAGTTTCCCTTACCCTGCCAAATCTTTTTTAAAGTCTCTTTCCCCAATTACCCCATTTGAGTATGCTGTTTCCTACCAGGACCCTAGTTTTTAAAAATGTATTTATTTTGAGACAGAGAGAGAAATATCAATTTGTTGTTTCAGTTATTTATGCTTTATAGGTTGCTTCTTATATGTGTCCTGACTGGGGATTGAACCTGCAACTTGGTATATCAGGGCAACGCTCTAACCAACTGAGCTACCCAGCGAGGCCAAGGACCCTAGTTTGTATGTTTGGGTTTTTTTCTGTTTTATATGCTGGACATTGGTGAGCACTTTCATTAAGAAACCTGTCTTTCAGTTCTGGTTGTTCTTAAATTTTTCTTTGTTAATTTCCTCCCCTTTGTTTTATTTTTCTAATCATTAATGAGGTTGAGCATCTTTTTATAACTCTAAAGACTATTTCTATTTCCTCTTCTGTGAATTCCCTGTTCATATCCTTTGCCTATTTTTTTATATTGGGTTGTTAGTCTTTTTCTTTTTTATTGTAGGAGTTCTTTATTTTTATTATTAACATATTTATTTTTGATAATTAGGGTTAGCTAAGCTGCGATAATAACTAAACTCCAAAAAACATGATGGCATAGAGATGAGAAATTTCTTTCTTTCTCAAAACACAGTCCTGGGTGGATATTCAAGTCAGCAGCTGTGCTGTTCCATGCAGTCATTCAGAGACCTAGGCTGGTGACAACTCTGCTCACTTCCCCACATGGCTGCTGAGGTTGTGTTGCTTATCTCACCCCAGGCAACTGCGAGAGGGAAAGAGCCGGGGGAGGGGGGTGTGCTTCAGACAAATCTAGAGGTGGCCCTTATTGCTTGATTGGATCACATGAAATTGCTGTTTCATATGGTTCAGCCTAATGCACCTCAAATATTTTCTGTCTTCCCTCAACTTTTATAATATGCGCTTTTGAATGCAGACTTTAAAACTTACAACCCAAGTGTATTGATCATTTTATTTATAGCTTTTGTTCTTGTACCTGATTTTAAAAGGGCTTCCAAAGTCTTGCATATTTTCTTCTAATACTCCTTTATTTCACCCATAATTTATTTTCATGAACAGTATGAGGTGTGGATCTAATGTCATTTTTTTTCAAATAAATAGCCCATTTCGTCAGTGCTTTTTATTGAATATGTCATCCTTTCTCCACTGATTTGCAGCGCCTCCTCTATCAGCCCCTGGAATCCCATGTATACGAGATTGTTTCTGGACTCTCCGTTCTGAAATTGAGTATTGATCTTTTTCTGAGCTAATTCCAAATTATTTTGGTTGTCATAGCTTTATAAAATATTTTTATATCTTGAAACTAATTCTCTCTTTGCTCTTCTTTTACAAAAAAGAAGGTTGGATTTTTGTGCATGGTTTTTCATTTGAATTTTAAAGCCACTTGTCATGCTCCATGAAAAACTCTGATT
>VMDR010022384.1:0-16242 GCA_007922815.1 Macrotus californicus | reverse complement strand
ATATAAACTTACTTTTATTCCTGCACAAGATATACATGTCTGCCAGTAGAAAAGAAAAGAAATCAATGGAGAGAGACAACTCTAATAAAATGACTAAGCTTGCAAGTAAAAATTATCTAAACTTACATTATATTTAGTAAAATAGAAAGAACATTGCTTCACTAAATTTATATAAATTTATTTACCTGCTTCTTACTCATAACTTTTTCCTCCTCTCCCCTCTTCACTTTTACCTTCTTGCTCTAAGAATTTTATTCTGTTTTTTTCCCTCAAGTACTAAGTATCCTATTTCTTTTCATTTTCATTCAGACTTCATATGCCTGGCAATATTAAATTTCTTACTTTTTAAAACTAGTTCCCATTAACTGAGTCCAGTTTAGCAAATCTTAAAGAATGTAGATAATATTTAAAAAAGAATATGGATAATCATATGTGTGTCTTGAAAGTAAGTTTATATTTTCATAAGAAAAGAATAAAATTTTCATAGTACCAGTTCTAGAATTTTCAAACTAATATATTGGCACAGAAAACTGAAAGGAAAGACACTTGGCTCTTGTGAGTATACAGAACAGACTCAATGATCATGTCACATGACTTACGAGGTTCACACTCCACAGTTGATTCAGGCTATTAAATTATTTTAAAATAGCACTTCCCAAAGTGTGCTATAAGGAACTCTAGTTTCATGAAAGTTTGATGTTCGATATTAGGGGCAAAGAGAACAGGCTAGGAAAGAAAGTACTGGGTTAAACAAACACAAGTTTCACTTCTCAAGTGCATTTGAGAGTCACTGAGATAGGATATATTATTATATGTTGCACTTCCTAAACGTATTTAGCCACACATTATTTTTCTTACAGAGAATCATAAAGATTTATTATTTTCTCATAAACATTTTGAAAAATGCTAGATTGGATTATCTAAATATTGCTTTATGGAATTTCTCATTCTGCAGAAACATTGGTTTCAAACAATAGCATTTACTGTATATGATTTCAGAAAAACTGAGGACTATAAGTTCACTTTTTAAAAAAATAAGAAAATTGGTATTTTCTGATTATGATGAAATATCATATATAATAGTAAGATCAATATATATCATGATTTTGGTATAAGATTTCATCGCATTAGTGAATTAAATAGTTTTAAAACTTAGTACATGATAGCCCTGGCCAGGTAGCTCAGTTGGTTAGAGCATCATCCTGATACACCAAGGTTGTGGGGTTTGATCCCTGGTCAGGGAACATACAAGAAGCACCAATGAATGAATTAATAAGTGAAACAACAAATCTCTCTCACTCTGTCTCTCATCAATAAATTAAAAATATTTTTAAAACTTAGTACATTATAAATATTTAGAATGAAACATAATATAAACTTACTATACCCTTCACCATTGTTGATCTTACCCTGTGCTTCCCTTAGTCTATTCAAGTCAATGCATCTGTCTCATTTAGTATTGATGCAACATAAAGTCATGCTGTGTGACCAGGCATACTCCAGATTTCACAAGCTTGAATGACTCTTTCACTTTCTCATTTGGCTGTTTTGGATTTTTTCTTGGTAAGGTATAATGTTTCAATTCACAATTTACATTTTATTGAAAAAATAGTGACTAACTCGAAAAGTTACATATTATTAACATATAAGCACATATATTGTATAGCACAATTCTAATATTTATTAATTGTACTTTAGGTGGCAGAGGTTATAAAATGAACTATTTGGTGTTCTTTGCCTGCTAGCCCTTTTTGCATTTCCTATGGTCTAAATGGACTGTGTAATAGTATCATTGATATCATTGACCCCATCATCATACTGTGACACATGGTTCCACTAATGATATTCTGCTCCTGGAAAGGTATATGGGACCATTCTCTTTCTATGGAGACAGATGGTAGGTTTAGCAGTGACCCACAATGCTAGCTGCTAGACTCCAGAGCCAAAGGCTGATTTGGGCATGAAATCATTGCATTCTTAGCAAATGCCCACATCGACATATGTACATCCAAGTCATTTCAGCCAGTGCCTGGTTGTTTTGAATAAACAACATTGCACTGTATGGTGCTGACCATTGACATTGTTTTCTAGAGAATATAAGAAATAGGCACCAACCAGAAAGTAAAGCTAGATACTCCACATCAAATGTATTGTTATAATGTCTCAAAGGTTTTAGTTTATTTGCTTTTTTAAAGTCAGGCAATTTGTTTTCTTTTGTATAAGATGAAGCAGTAAGGGAGCCATTTAGTGACCAGAGTTGGCAAGAGTGGAAATGGCCAAAGTCTTGGGACCCAGGACTCTGTATGAACCAGATCACTCTGCCCTCTGTCATGGCTACCCTCCACATCTACCAGAGACCATGATCCACCCACATGGATGCTTGGGCCAACACCAACAATGAAGCAGCATTTTAAAAAGTCCTTCAAAATATAGCCAAGAACCTCATCATAACCTGATGAGGGAAAGTCAATATCATTTTTACATACAAATAAAATGAGACAGAAAAAGCAGGAAATGTGATTTAAGAAATTTCAAAATTAAAGCTGGAGTATAAAACCTTTCTCAGACATACAGGAGTTTTGCATTAATTTATTGAAGAAAGAAAGTGCACACCCAGTAGGGAGACTGAGCATTGAAGGAGAAATTTTGTTAAGTGTGAAATTAAAAGAATGATAAAGAAGGGCTTTCAAACAGCTTGTGACCTGTGAAATGATTGTCTACTCATGAAGGAATAGCAGCAGCGCTGGAATGAGACACACCCTATTGGGTAAAAAACACGTCTTCCCAATTCATTTCTTAAAGATTCTTCCTAGATTCCTTCCTCATCCTTATAACTCCAGTAAATCATCCAGTGTGCCCTGTCCTACTTCCTTTCCTAAAAAGCTCCCAGCACTATCTTCCCCTCCATCCCCACTGTATATCTATGTGCAGTTTATACATTCATTTATAACACATAATACTGTCACTGTTTTTAGCATGCCCCTCATGTAGGAATCGAGAGTGAAAAACAGGAGACAGAGGCATACATATCTTTGAGTGCAGCAAATTTTACAACACAGCCATTCAATTCAATTTGCCATAAATACTGTGTCACAAAAAAATTACTACTTTTCAATTAAAGAGGGTGAATCTACAGGAAATGGTAACTTAAAGAAAGTCAACTTCGAACAAAAAGTCATTTCTAAATATCTTTTATTTATTATATATCATTTATTTGACTTATTACCAGTGCTCTCATTTCTCAGAAGCCTTGGGCCCATGTGTGAAATTTAAATGGAGTAATTAAATTCAATAGTTAAAATCCCCAAAAGAAAAAAATCAATATAATGTTATTGTTTACAATTTAATTAAAGAACTTGCGTAAAATGTGTAACAACTTAAAGAATTCAATAAAGCCTTCACCCTCACCTACAAAATGAGGAGATTAAATCAAACTGAATGTAGACCTCCTCCTGCTGGTTTTTATATAGTAGCACCATGTCTGTATTCTTCATAGCTTTCCATGTTGTATTTTGTTTTCATTTTGTTTCACTGAATGTTTGTTGAAATATATGTATGTATGTTATATGCACATACACACACACTATACCTTCAAACCAAATATAGCTATTGCCAAATTAATCAGTTTTTTTTTTTCCTCTAACTTCTCCAGGTTTTTCTGGTCCCTATGTAAATTATTTCCTTTTGAGTACCTGAGTTTGAAATCCCCTAGAAACCTTATCTTCTTGCTTCTGCTTTCCTGTTCTCTTTGTTTCAGCCTTGGCTGCCCCACCCCCTACCCTCCAACACTTCCCACTAGCTCATTCCTCTTACTCTAAGCTGACTGTGATGCAATTGTTTTCCAGGCAGGCTTCCTGACTCCATTTTCTTTCTCACTAAAGTTGATACTATCCACTGAAGAACAATTAATTTTCTCAAATTACTTTTCTGTTCATGCTACTCTCTGATTTAGAAATTTCCAGTGAGTCGCAATGGCTTAAGGCAGTGGTTTCCCAGAATTTTAGATATGATAGAGCAATAAATAGAGCAATTAGAAAAAAATCAAAGCTAGAAAAAAATTAGGGAGGGAAATCACTTATTTTATTTCTCCTAGAAAGACATTTTTTAAATTGCCAACTATGGTAGCCATTATTATGTTTCAGGAAAGACATTTTAATCTAAATAGCAACAATGACAAACTCGGAATAGAAGACAACCTTTTAAGGGGAAACAATGCTTTTCTGAAAAGCTCAAACTGTTGGTCACCTTTATCTCCTTGTTCCTTGGACTGGCAACGATGTCCCTGCCGCAGCACGCACTGTCTAGCCCTGTGGAGTTCCAAGAAGTGCCTTCAGTCCCTACTTAGTCTCTCCTCCTGACACAGCCCAGTCTGATCATGTCTGGCACTAGTGATTTTACTTAAGAAGCAGATGGATGGATGGGGATGGAAGGAAATTTGACTTGGGGTGGCAAACACACAATACAATATACAGGTGATGTATTGTACAATTATACACCTGAAATCTATATAATTTGGGGTGACAAAACCAATGTCACCCCAATAAATTTAATAAAATTTTTTTGAAAAGTTAAAAAATAGGTAGATGACATGTTGCCTGACCTCTTTAGGCCTCAGTTTCCTCCTCCTTAAACTAAAGACTTTGAGCCCTGGTCAGGCAGCTCACTTAGATAAAGCATTGTCCAGATAGCCAAGTCAGGCTATAAAGATCCCCAGTCAGGACATAAAGAAAAATCAACCAATGAAGGCATAAATAGGTACACCAACAAATCAATCAATCTCTCTTTCTGTCTCCTTCTCTCTAAAATCAATAAATAAAAATGAAATAAAATAAAGACTTTGAAATTGATAATGATGAGGTTTTTTCCTGTTCTAAAGATTTTATTGTTGATTGATTGGTTTACCTAATCAAAGGTGATAACTACAGCACTGAAATCTGGTTTTCTGGTACATAAACTCAAATTAAAATATTGAGGATTATAAGCAAGAATTATCACATCACAGAATGAGGAAAAAATCAGAGTATTAAATTGAAACCATTCTTTATTCACACGTGGTTAACTTATCTGAAAATTGGGAAAGTGAAGAACACCATGAGTAAAGTGGGATATGATGATGAAAATGCTCATTTCATACACATTGTTTTAATGTGAGGGGTAAAAAGCCATCACTGATTATCATAAGAGACTATCTTCCCTCCCATTTCATTGAGCTTTGAAGGAAGCACTGATTTAACTTACACTGTTGTTTTTAGTCGCTTTAATTTTGCATTGTTTACCTCTTCCCGTCACCTCCATCCTTCCCTTTCTGACCACAGCATAGCTCACATTGAGGGTGATTAATCAGTCATAGCAATCTGTATTTTTTGGCAAAGGAATTGTGAGGCTGGTGATCTCTAACCTTGACAGATGGGTGTGATCTCATGAGCCTATTTTGTAGACTTCTAGTGCTATCCAGGAAGAGCCAAGTGAAAAGAATACAGAAGGACATGACACAGGGTCTACAGGGGGAACCCCACCTGCAGAACCAAGTGCTTACCAACCCTATACATTCTACCCTGATTGAAGGAATGTGAAAGATTCCCCACCAGTCAGTGTAGTGAGGAACAGAGAGCTGAAAGATCTAGAGATACTTAACTGCAATATATTCATATGCAGATTTCCAACTCTGGGGCCAATTATCATATCACATCCATTTCGTCTAACTGGAGGTTTCACAAACACTTTTTTGATGTTGACATCAGTATCAGACTGATGGATGGGCTCATAAAACAAAGATATTTTGTCCCTTCCAGTTTTATATCTTCCTGACAAGGCACTGTTGGTTCAAGATTGAATCCCATCTCATCTTATTATTCCTCACCACAGATCACATCCTGCCTCTCAAAACTCATTGCCTATTATGTTGTACATCCAAGTCATCCGCCTCTTGTGGCCAAATGGAAGGACCCCTGGATAGCTCTATTCAAATATAAAAGTGGAATTCTCACTTTTGGTGTGGGCAGGCTACTTGCTGGTCGTCAGTGATGCTTGACTGTGTGCCAGGAAGAGGCCATTAGCTGGGTGCACCGCTGGGAAGAGCCCATTAGCACCCAGCTGCCAGCCATGGTTTGGAATGTGGAGCGTGCTGTATGTTCACTGCCTTGAAATTGTGCTTCTCTCAGTATCCTGCTGATGGTTTGCAAAGCATGTAAAGATGTATCATACTCCACAATCACTTTATTACTTTACCCCTAGATATCAAAAAGAAGAAAAATGAAAATTGTGGTCAGTGCCTTATAGGTTTGGTGTTCATGGGGCTTGTATGGAAATATCAGATGAATGAGCAAGCTTTTTTATCTTTATGAACATACAGAGAATCATGTAGAAGCCCTCAATTTTCTCATCATAGGATTTTGTTAAATATAAAATCCATATTTAAACATTACTTATGAGTAAATTAAAAAAACTAATAATAATGTTGTATCAAAATTTTAGGATGGAGTATTGTTTCATCCTCCATGTCTCCCATCTAATTTGTGGACATTTCCAATGAGAAGATAAGGGATTGTATTAGTTAGGGTTCTTCAGAGAAACAGAACTAGTAAGATATATATGGGAAGAGATTTATTATGACAAATTGGCTCATGTAATTATGGAATTTGACAAGCCCCATGATCTGCCATCTGCAAGCTGGAGACCCCGGAAAACTGGTGGTATAAGTTCCAGTCCCTGTCTGAAGACTTCCCCTGAGTCTAGCATAACCAATGATGTAAATCTCAGGCTAAGAGAAGGCAAATGCCAATGACCAGTTCAAGTATATAAGCAGGAAGCAAAAAGCAGCAATTTCCCACTTCCTTTGCCTGTTTGTTCTATTCAAGCCCTAAACAGGTTGGATGATTCCCACTCACACTGGGGAGAGAAGAGCACTTCTCTGAGTCCACTGATTCAAATCTTATTCTCATGTGAAACACCATTACAGACACTCAAAAATCAGGTTTAATCTGGGCACCTGTTGGCACAGTCAAGTTGACACATAAAATGAACCATCACAGGAATCAACCAGTGTGTGCCGATGAGCCATCCACAACAGGTACACCTTCATGGGCTTCTCTCTGCTTTGTATATCTTGATCTCTTCTGCTCTTTGTGTTCTTGTTCTCTGTGACCCTTTGTTCCTCACAGCCCTTTCGATGTCTGTATCCTTTTCAGGTTATGTCCATCTGTGTCTTCTCTGCCCACTCTGAGGTGGGCAAGGACAGGAAGGAGGAACAATGACTCTGTGGGAGTGGAAGTAGGTACATGGAGGGCTGGGCCAACTGGTGTGGGAAAAGCTCTGTCTGTTGGTCACTTTCCACTCTGTGTTTTAATCTAGGCAATTGACTGGAATTAATTAAAGTCACTCAGTTGGAAAGGGAAATTCATTTTAAGGAGACAGACATGTCTCACAGACTTGGCCTCCAAATGGGTGGGAAGTAGAGCATGTTCATTTATCTCAGTTCATGGAATTTTACTCCAGTGTTCTACCTTGAATGAAATTCTTCTATATTTCTTTATGTCTGCTGGTTTCTGTCCTGCCACTAACTTCATCTCTTATCCCATTCCCAATTTCCCATGGGAGAATCTGATCCAGCCCAGCTTTTCTTCCATCATCCAGAGTTACTGTCCAGGCTATGGATGGCACACTTTCAGGTGACTCAGTAAGCATGCCCTCATGCCTACACTCCCTCCACAGGTTTTGGAAGGAAGTGGGTTCTTTGAGGTGTGGACATGCCACACCTGCAGAGCACATCTAATTACATGGCCATGATCCGTGACAACTGGCACAGCAACGCAGACCTGATTTCCCATAGAGCTTATTTGCAGTGGAAAATGTCCCCAAAATGTGCAAATGCCTGAACTATGACTTTAAGACAAAGCTGCAAAATTGTGAAGTTGAGCTTTTTCCACATTTGCTTTAGCCCCTTGCCTCCTTAACCCCACTGACACACTGGCGTTCAATATCGGGTTAAGAAAATATAACAAGAGTATACCCACTGCAAACACTCTGAATAAACTATGAAAAAGTGCAGGAGCAGAAGACAGTATTTCAGAGTTATAATTATTATATTTGTAAATTTAAAGATGAAAGAAAAAAATTGAAAAGAAAAATGGTCCTAAATGGGAAACCCAGAAAATATGTGTCACAGCTAGAAGGAGTTGATGGGTAAGTACCACAGTCTCTGCTACTGTGGATCCCCTGAAGTCCAAATTAATATTGCACAAGATTTAGAAAATTGTGGTCAAGAAAGATATTAGCAAAATGTCATCCCCATGGGCCAGGTATGGAGAAGCCCCATTACCCACAGAGATGCAGCTTTCAGTTTCACACTGGTATAATTTTAACAGCCTAGAGCTCCTTGGACCTGAAAATCTGTCAAACTTGTAACCAACCTGTAGATTTGGATGTTCTTCTAAAAAAGCAACAACAACAAAAAAACCAAAATCTATTCTTATTGCATTTAAAACAATGCAAAGTGCAGAGTCAGATTTTTAAAAACTTTGTTTTCCATCCTACTACATTTCTGACTACCTTTAAATACTTGTTTTATTAAAAACAAACATAAATTTTGAACCAAAATGGTAAAAACAAGAGGCACAGATTTTAGGGCACTCCAAATTAAATACCATTGTGGGCTGGATCTTAAGACTGCCTCTGAACTTCAATGTTTTCAGTATGAACCAGACATTTTTAAATGCCTTCGACTGAAATCACTCCACATTACACATATCACAAAACCTTATTACTTCCAAATTCAAACTCTTGTTAAAATATGTATCACTCCAGTAGTTTTATATCCACAGGAACACTAGTGATGTTGAGTGATTTTAAGGTAATTGAAGCATATTTATTTTAACAGGCATTGTAATCTGGCAGCTAGTGAAGCAAACACAGGAATATTGTAGCAAATGGGGATATTGAATGATTTAGCACCAAGAATACAATAATTGTGTGCATTAAAGGCACAGGGAAAGCCAGTTATGGTGGCTGGGGAACCTCTCAGGACCCACAGACCTCTTAGGCCCAGGTATGGGGGAAGCACAGCAGAATAATTGGAAACACAGGCTCTGTACTTACCACCTGTGTGTCCTTGGGCAAGGGCTTTAGTTGCTGTATTAGTTTCCTGTGGCTGCCATAACTGGGTGGCTCAAAACAATAGAATTTTATTTTCTGTTCAGGCAACCAGAAGTCTGAGATTAAGGTGTTGTCAGGTTGGTCTGGTTCCTTCTGGAGGCTGGGAGGGAGAATCTGTTTCCTGCTTCTCTCCTGGTTTCTGGTGGTAACAGGCAATCTTTGGTGCTCCTTGGTTTATAGATGAATCGCTCTAATCTCTGCCTCTATCTTCATGTGACCTCTCCTTCATATCTCTGTGTGTCCACTCCTTACAGTGCTACCAGTCATTGGATTTAGGAGCCACCTTAATCCAGTATACTCTCATCTCAATCCTTTAATCGTATCTTCAAAGACCCTATATCCAAATACGGTTACATTCTGAAGTTTCTGGTAGGCATGGATTTGGGGCGGTCACTATTTAAGCCACTGTAGTTGCCTCAATTGCAAAGTGTGGATCCTAAGAATAGGTTATGGGGTATTAGGTAAAGGAGATAGAATGCTTAGGACAGTATTTGTATGTGGTAAGCAGAGTATATATATTTTAGCTTTTAATGGTAGTAATAAGTAAAAAGATTGCACTTAATAAATGTTCGATTTTATTTGTCATGGAGTCATTTGTAAGCATATCACTTTCCCCACACCGACTATCTCTCTATCTCCCTTCTCCTTTACCTACACACTGTCTGTGGGGTTTTTTTTTAAGAACCTGAAAGCAAAACTTGGCACAAAATGCTGCCACAGCAATAGAAAGGGAAAAGAAAGCCAAACCAATCCACAGCCCGATCCTGGGTGGCAGAAGACAAAGAATCCGTCAAAAAAGCATATTGCTGCTGGTTGCCAAGTTACAAATTGAGCCTAGATAACCAACTCACTTTAATTAAATTGCCTCTGACTGAGCTTCGGGCTATGATTTTTCATATAGAGTTTGGCTCTGTGGTGAGCCGGCTCAGGTCTCCTGGCATAAAATTGTGGTCTGACTGTTTCAAACCCCAAGGGTTCTTTCCCTCCAGGCCTGCTTAGCCAGGGTAGGCATCACACCTGGTTTGCCCTAAAAAAAGTGCTCCCTGTCTCTAAGCTTAGGGTAGCCTTTCTAGGGCACCATGAGTCTGGCATGTGCAGGGACATGCACATGTGTTTATATCCACCCAAGTATAGGCAGAAATGAAAGGGGAGGGGTACCAGCCAAACAGAAAGCGGGAACTTGATGCTTTGCTGTCGTTCCCCTTCTACTTCCTTTTGCCTGGAAAATGTCACTGAAGTAGAGTCCTATGGGACTGTAGACATCCCACCCCTGGCCTGGATTTCCAGTGATTTCTGTCCTTGTGTCTCCCACGCCACATGAAGAAACACTTTATATTAACTCATGTGATAATTTATTCAACACAACTCCAGTGCATCCCAGATGAGGCTGGAAATTGGTCTAAACGCAGATGGGAAGGGAATCACCTGAGTCTGCTCCTGAGGAGGAAAAGTAGCCAAGTGGCTGGCACAAGGGCCTGAGTTTGGGTAGATGGACTCCCTGTCAGTGATGATTAACTCTCTGACTCACAAACCACATCCTCATGCTGTGGATGACCAGCAGGGATTGGCTAGAACCAGTGCAATACCGTGGATGGACCCGTAATTTACAGCTGCCCCCAACCTTTCTCTCCATCCTTCCTCATCTCTGGCCCAAGCTCCTCCACAACTTCTCACCATTCCCAGAACACTAGGCTCTTTCCCCATCTTGCTGGTTGCATCTGTCCTTCTCTATTTTCTAGAGAGAAATTTTCTATTTCTTTAAAGCACAAGCAGGCCAGGTTTTCACAGAGAGTAAGGGTTGTTGGGAAACCAATCCACCCTGCAGGCACTGTCTACCCTCCTCTCTCTCTTCCCAATGCTATTTTCACTTTCTTTGTTTTCACTGCTTCTTTAATGATGATAGTCTTCAAAATCATCTTCATGACAACCTATCACCTACTTATGGTTGAAAAGTGTATACCCAGGATGAGAATTCATTCTCTCCTTTTGTCCCCTCTAGCTGCATTAGTCTGCTTCAAGGTCCAGGTCAATGTCACTCTGATTTGAAGTCTTCTTCAACTCTCCAAGACAGAGGTAGCTTTCTTCCTTCTCTAACTAAGCCCACAGCACTTTATAGAAAACTTTGCACCCATTTTGCTCTCCTTCACTGAGGAGAGTTCTTTCGATGGAGGACAAGAACATGTGTCTCAGCCACTTTAGCTTGGTCATTAGCAGAGGATTTGGCATAGAGTTGCCTCTGTGATTTATGTGAGGGGCAAAGAGAATGAACACTGTGGGATGCATGTTTTATTGGTTTATTTATTTTGTATAATGTAGTATATAAAAATCTTAGCCCAAAAACTCAAATGTAAGAGAAAGAATCACTTTCTTTTCCACAAGTTTACCTGATTTATAGCACTGACATCCTCATGCTTCTGGGCTGGTGGAAAATTAACCTGTCATTCTCTGTGCCCCTTCCTCTTCCACCCCCAAGGTGGTGTGCAGTTCAACTCCTAAGTATCACCGAAGCCCTGGAGCAGGGTAACGTTGGATCTCTGGCCCTGGGTAATTGTTTGATATGAGAGTCTGCTAAAATTTCCCTTTTCATGGTCTGAAATGTTCTTACAGATCCAACAAACTGCACTGCTCATGGCCACACTCCGTGCATTGAATCTTCTTTAGGCAGGATGGGTTCTGTCTGTCATTTCTACTATAGGATCTCATTTCCTGCCCCGAGGACTACAAGAAAACCAGTCCTAATGGCATGGTCTTGGGGGCCAGAACTCTCCTTGTTTTCCTCCTTTGAGCCCAGGAGGAATAGTTTTCAGTCTTGGCTGAGAGTGGGGAGAAAGGATCAGGAACCTAATTTACTTGTTTCTTTTTAAAGATACCTGTTTTTCTGCCAAAGAATTCCTTTCTGATATTTTTCTTCTTCCACAAATTTTTCAAGGCTTAAAAAATTAAGCCTTTGGAAAACAAAGGAAAAATTCTTCATCACGTAGTTTCTCTGAAGCAATGATACAATGAACTAGCATGATTTGGGGGGAGCAAAGATATACATGAGAATTAACCAGTAGGAAAGAAAGCACAAAATACAGTAGCTTAAATAAAGCTTATCTCTTCTCTCTCTCTCCCCCTTTCTCTCTTACTCTCTCTCTCATAAACTGTCTAAAAATAAGTAGGCCATCCAGCCAGTGGTACAGTTGTGCATCAGGAGGTCAGTGGTACTATCCTCAAGATGTGGCTTCTCTGATTTCAAGGCCGCTGGCTCAGCTGCATCATCTAGCCAGCACATATCAGAAAGCAGAATTTGGGACAAGCATGGCTAAGGTGATGACCTGGAGTTACATATACCATTTCTGCTCACTCACTTTGCCCTGAACTAAATATGGCCATACCTAGAGGCAAGACAGGGAAGACATGGTCAGGAGCTCAGCTAAATATCTGGCGGAAAGGGTGTTTCTATTGTGAGAAGAAGGAAAAATTAGTGCTGGAGCTCAGTCAGCAGTCTGTCACATACAAGGAAAAACAAAAGCATAAATTAAAACCTTAAATATTGTCCAATTATGTTGGCAACAAAGCTATCCTGATTCCATTTTAAAGATGAATAAATGAGGTTCAAAGAACTTAAATAACTTATCCAGGTTCATATAGATAGTAAGTAAATGGTGGAGTTTTAACTCAATCCTAAATCTGTTTGAATTCAAATCTATGCATTTCTTCTCTACTTTACTATTTATTGATGCATTTGACTGAATGCATTTTCTTTGTTTCAATGGTTATATATCATGTTTTATTTTTATATTAACCCATATGAAAAATGTAATTTGGGCTCCATTTTAATATTCTTTGTTCTTCACAATTATAGGATTTATTTTTACAGTGATGTTTGAAATATCAATAGATTCTTAGGATATGGAAGCACGAAAAGCCTATTAGCTTCTGCTCCATGTCAGGTAGAGATGCTATGAATTCACGTCATTTTGTACACAAAGTATCTTGTTCCGTCATGGGTGATAGCTCACATTGTGTTCTGATAGAAAAGGCAGGCAACAGATCAATATCAATAAACTCTATGCTCTACCATATGATATTTTTATATGCAAAAGACATACTGCCTACAGCCCAGAGCAATTTAGAAATGCCTCTTGCGCCTCGAAAACCAAGCAGCATCTTTACTCTGACTGCCAGTCCCTGAGCATCAGGGCATGTCTTTGTGCATTTTGCTTCCTGTGCTGTCCTTGGAGTCTGTGCTCTCTGCTCCTGCATGTTTCCATACCATTACTTGTTCTCTTCTTCCTTCTTTGTCCTGTACTTCTAACATTCTGCTCTGAATTCTTCTTATGCTGGGTGTTCTCTTTTAGAAACCCACCTATCCCCATTTCTTCAACAATTTGGAAAGTTACCAAATTTGTATGTCTAGGCATGACCCCTCCAAGCATATTTTAATTTTTTCCCAATATCCCTACTACAATTTTTCTACCCATGTTCCCACTCCATCCTGTACCTTTCAAAAGTGGCCTCCTTCAAAGAGATTGCATGGTAGTTGGCACGTCAAAGAAACTCCCAAAAGCAATAACCCTTGCAAACCATTTCCCCAAAGTACTTTCTATTCACACTTGATGTAATGGCCTCTCCCCATTTCTGGCACCACCAGGATAACTATGCACACTAATTCTGTGAATCCATAGATCTTGCTTCATCTCGGTCATTGCACTTACAACATTTCAATGAGTTTGCATATGTTTCTGCCTCCCCTTTAAGCTATAAGACCCATAAAGTGGAGTTGTGCTCCTGTCCCTACCGTGTGCTACAGGATCTGGCACATGGTCTCTGTGTATACAACGTTGGGCTGAATTAAAGAGATTCTATCTATTCTTTCAGTTATTTTTCATGAGTCAGCCAGAAAAACCACATTTCTTAATACCCCCAGTAGTGAAGATCATGAAGATTATTTTTAAAAGTGTAAAAACAGAACTCAAAACATACAAAGAACTCTGAAACCTCAAAAATAAAAAACAATAAAACAACCCAGCTAAAATTGGGCCAAAGACTTTAACAGACATCTCACTGAAGAAGAAATGTATACAGCAAATAAGTGTATGAGCCCTGACCTGCATGGTTCAGTAGGTTGAACAGCTAGACATTCCCATTACTGTGACGCCCCGTGTCGTTCTCCAGCCTCACTGTCCACCACCTGTTCTCTGCTATCACCAGCATGCTTCCAATGCAGGAGTTTGACTTTTGCTACTCACCTGAAACACTTCGACTCCACTGTTCATGCAGCTTACTCCTTCAATTTCTCTGATGTCTGCTCACCCTCATCATTCCTGACCACCCTATCTAAAATAGTTCACAGGTGAGCTTACACAGATATGTACACACAGAGACACATACCACACACTTCAAACCTTATTCCCCTTTCCCCCTCTGAGAGCTTCTATGTTTTATATTTTTATTTTGGAATTGTGATTACTTTGTGCATAGTGGTGTCCTTAGTGCTCTAGCACCTAAAAGTACCCAGCGTATACTGCTGCAGTGCAGCAATGGGTGAGGACTTAGAGCAGGGTTGGTGTGAATGAGAATCTCCTGTTGCTTAATGCCGGAGTAGCAATGGACACAACCTGAGGCAGGTCATTAAGGCAGCACAGAGAGTAGAGAGAAATAGGAGGAGAATTTTTCACAAAGGAACATGGGTATGGTTTTCCCAGCAGGTCAGCAGCCAGAACACATAATTTGGAGAAAAAAAAATGAAACAATATCCTGCTGAAAAATCAAGTACACTGATTAGCTTTGGACTTTATGGCTTATGGAACAGAAGATTTCTTCATTCTAATACCTTGAAAGGGTTTCTTCTCCCCAACAAAGATAAAATTAATAGTGGGCATATAAATATTCCTTTGTTCCTCAATCTGAGATGTATAAAGCCAATGCCTCCAAAGACCATTGAGACCATTGAGAATTCTGGGAGGTTTCAAGAAAAAAAACTTCATTGAATTTTGAGTCCAAATTGAGAAGACTTGGATTACATTTACAGCTTCATCAATGACTCGGAGTGGTGTTGTGAACCAATCACTCAACCTTTTAGTTCCAAACTTCCTCATTTGTAACATGCAAATAACTAGAGTTGCTATCATCCACCTTCCAGGGCATCATTGAGATTCCTTTGTATTCACTGGGCTCTGGATTTCTACAAAGAGATCCCTAGTGGTGAGCTGAGGGCAGACCTGCAGAGATAAGACATCTTGTCTGGAGAAGAGTCACATAAAATTCAAGCCAGGAATATGAGGGAAAGGCAGGGGCATTCTTGGGAGACCAAAGCAATGAGAAATCATCCCAATTATTGCTCTCTTTTCTTCCTCCTCATTCTTCTCTCCAAATATGTTTAAGCCAAGGAGAAGAAATTGGGTTAATATGAATACTAAGGGAATTTCTGAGAGTGAAAATGTGCCTCCAAATAGTAAAGAAGCCAAAGAGGTTCAGGCAGTGGGAGTGGGGAGATCAAGGGGTTATGAGGTAGACACTGTCCTAGAATTATATGGGAAGGTGACCCCTTTTCTGCCACTTAAACTACTTGCCAAACTGCCCAGCCCCAACCTTGCACGAGGAATATTTTTAATGATGGATTTTATATAACACCAATCTTGAAAGTACTTTTACAAACATTAGCTCTTTTGATTTTCACAATTTCTTACATAGAGCAAGAGCCATTACTATCATCATTTTACCAGGGAAAGGAAATGGCTTTTTGAGCACATATAGCCAAAAGTGATACCATCAGATGGAAACCTAGGTCCTCCAACTCTAACTTCCATATTCTCCTAACGTAGAAATGTTACTAAACACTCAGGGAGATGGTGCCGAGCTCTTCTATCACCTTTATGCTTCCATCCCCTTTACATTTTCTTCCTGACTAAAGATCTCATTTCTTCTCCTGCATTCAAAACTAAAAGCACAGTGATTTACTTATTCTTTTATGGGTCACACAGTTCTACTGGGCTACTCTTTGAGTAACTGGAATGGGACTACTTATGTTATCCTATTTATTCTTATTTTCCCCTACTAAAGATCCAATGGAGAGATCCTGAAAGCCTCCCCCTAGAACATGCATCA
>VMDR010022383.1:0-16252 GCA_007922815.1 Macrotus californicus | reverse complement strand
TTTTCCGAGGAGGAAACATTTCCACTAGAATTGATATCCCAGTTTCTCCATATTCTTGCCAACTCTTGGTATTATTACTCTTTTTTTTAAAAAATTGGCCTTTCTTATTTGTATTTAATTTGCATTTCCTTGATGATTAACAAATGTCAAATATTTTTCCTTTTTTGGATAAGAATATTCTCAAATATTCTGTCCATTTTTTAAATTGTTACCTTAAGATACATTTTGACATCAGGTAGAATAAGCCCTTTAATTCTGCAGGCCTTTTAGGAAATTAGTTTTGCTGATGTGAGTTCTTTGCATTTCCATATAAAATAAAAAGCCTGCTGAGATTTTGATTGATTTATGGATCAGTTTGATGAAAATTGACATTTCAACCACATTTAGTCTTCTAATTTACACACATGGTGTATATATATATATATATATATATATATATCCCCATATATATACATATATATGTATATATATATATCCATTGTTGACATCTTTAATTTCTCACCACAAAGTTTTACTTTGCAGTGTACAAGTTTTTCACAGATTTTATAAACTTATTACTAAGAATTTCCCTCATCCTCTTTGCATTTTAGAAAATTTTCACTTCAAATTATGAGATGCAGGATGTTAGTTTCAGACCTTGAAGAAAACGGTTCGACAGATTTCCTTTAGCCTCCTGCACAGTCTTAGGGGTAATCAATTTGTTTTCATCTCAGTTCAAAAAGTTTTCTTTGCCCTGACTGGTGTGGCTCAGTGGAGTGAGTGCCAACCTGAGAACAGAAGGTCACTGGTTCAATTCCCAGTCAGTGCACAAGCCCAGGTTCTGGGGCAGGTCCCCAGCTGAGGGCATTTGAGAGGCAACAGATCAATGTATCTCTCCCTCTCTTTCTCCCTTTCCTTCCCTTCTCTCTAAAAGTAAATAAATAAAATCTTTTTTAAAAAGTGATCTTTTCCCCCAAATAATCACTTAGGTGTGCATTAAGGGTATGGGATACCACCACAAATTCTCTAATTGACTACCTAACTTTTTCCAACTTAACCTTAGTTCTCACTGTATAAATACCACTGTTTTACCAACATATCTGATTATACTTTTTCCAATCCTTTACAAAAATTTAAAGAACCATGTACTTATGAGAAAAAAAATCATCTTCTGAGTCCTGGTATCACTAAATGCTATTTCTGACTAAAGATATTTTGAATCTCAGTGAATCTCTAGGATTTCAATGAGCAATTTCTATGTTTTGACTAGTTTGAAGGGCTTCAGTTCCCTGAGGAAAACTACTCAAATCAGTAGGTTCTGGGAGCTTCCATTGTGTCTTGGGATATCTTGTGCCAACCTTGGCTCTGTTTTTCTGACTTGGTGTGGGGGGATTGGGGGGGTTAGTGGGCTCATGTAATAACATTGCTATCTTCCAAAGTGTCCCATTCAATCAATATCCCTGAATCTAGGATTACATTCTGCCCTTCATATTCTATTTTCATGACCTCATTTTCAGCCAGTTCTTTACAACTTTCCTGTTGATGCATGGCTGAAGATGACCTAATCTCCCCCAACATTCTAATTGAATGGCTCCTACCACAATCCTAATTGTATCTGTACCCCCGCAAATAGGTTAACTGGGGCTTCATTCTGAAGTGTGATGCTGCTACCAAGTGATGTAAGTGTAATGTCTTCTACCCGAGGTGATTTTCCCAGGGATTGTCTCACTTCTCAAGTTCTAAGAAGAATGTCTGCCTCTGGATAAGCCCCTGCAGTCCTGCCTTACCTCTTTAATATTTCCTTGTCTTCTGCAATATGTCACCCCTTTGCCATTAAAGCGCTGATTGGGCTGGGGGTAAGCCCTTTTCATCTGCCAGTAAGTATTCACTTCAGTAGCAGGGGTTTCTCCTTCTTTAGTGAGCTCCTTAAGTAAGTTGCCTGTTCTTATCCTACTGGAAACTAATGATCTAACTTACCATTATTTTTGCTGCATATTCTGAGTAAGGAACTCTTTCTTATTTTTTTCTTTGTCCTTTCCTTTCCATCCCCCTTCCTTCCTTCCTTCCTTGCTCCATTCTTTCCCTCCTTCCTTCCTTTATTTCTGACTATATTTTTTCCTTATAGTTCATAACTCCAGTCTACTTGCAATACTTTTCTTTCTCACTCTGGCTTTACTTCTTTGATGATGGAGCATCTCCTAATTTCTACATTTCACACAGCAGCATTTTGCTGATGGTTGACATTGCTTGAAATCCTGGGCAACAGATCTGCTGGTTGGGGATCAGAAGAATCTTATCCTTCTAACTGTTTATTGTCTGATTTTTTTAGAAAAGCCATTTTCTCATCTTTCCCCCCCCCACCCTTTCTTCATTTGAAACCATGGTGGTACTTTTTCTACCCTTTTTGTCCCACATTTCAAACAAAGACATACCTTCAGCAGTCAAGGTGATCAGTACCTCTAAATGTCACACCAGCTGGTTGTTTCACACTATTCTGTTAATTTGTCTATGATGATGTACAATGGATCTGATTTTAAATAACCCAGAATTTCCCTTTACACAACACATGAATTTAAGCAGAGATGTGGTGACAAACCCCCAGTGTCCTAACCTCCCTACTCAGTCCTTCCTTCCTCAAATACTAAGATTTAGTCTAGTCACTGCTGTGTTTTAAAAGTCTATAGGTGATTCTAACTGGACATCTGAATGGAAGACTTTGACAACTACAGATCTCAGTGGATGATGGGTCTTGCACTGACCCCTATCTCTACTAGGAGCCCAGTGATATTTCTAGCCAACCACAAACACACACATTTCTTATTTCTCATAAATCTTATACTGACATATAAACCCACTAGTATAAATTTTGATAAAAAATATTTTAAAAGTTTCATCAACGTTTATAGCATGGATTTTTGTTTAGGGTTCTCCAAACATTAATGACCCTCAGGCGTACATTAAGGTACATACATACATGTTCATGATACTGTTTATCTTCAATTATTTTTAAAGTGAATAACTAGACAAATATTATTACAAGAGTAACATGAGAAGAAACACCACATTCGCCACCTCCATCTTCTTAGAAAAAAGCAAAAAAAAAAAAGTTTCTTATGATACTTCTATCATTGTAAATTATAATGTAAACATTAAGAAAAGGGTACTTTTATGTCTAGTCCCTGACAAAATGTACTGCTTCTATGACTTTCGTATACTGGTGTTGCATAGTTGATCAAATATAATTTTTCTTTATCTTCACTTTCACACCAATGCAGTGTTTTAAACATCTATACCAGTGTCTTTGCTTAAAATATATTTCTATAATTGAATTTAAAGTACACATCAGAGATTTCCAGTTTGCAAAAGCCTTTAGTGAGAGGTCACTTCAGGTGATAAAAGTTTTAAGAGAAAAACCACAGGTACCAGAAATAATGTATAATTTCAAACAAAATGTCATTTAGAATGATGACCTCTGCCCTTTATCCGAGGCAATGCATTTTAAAAGATAAGCTTTAACTTCCAGAATAAGTTTTAAAAATAGTTTAATACTTTATACTTCTGGTCCAAGGGCACAAGGGCACTTAAATTATATCTAATAACAGAAAACCAGGACAATTCTTTGTAATTCTTTAAAAGAATAAAATGCCCTCCAATGTGTTATAATTACACATAAATCACAAAGTTTTTTTTTTAATAACTCCCTGTGCCCCATAGAAATCACTGACTTAGATCCCTCAAGGATTATTAGATATTTTAAGGAAAAAAAGAAGATCTAGAGAGATTGAAATCTTCAGGTCTGGTATCAGATGAGAGCAAGACCCATTCCATCCATCAGCCAGAGCCCACCAGGAACCCACCTGTGCTGCACAGCAGGCGTCATTACTTGTAACAACAGAGACCGTATCAGCAGGGAGACTATGGTGGAATGCCATTAAACTAGAATTTTGACTTGGGGAAGGTAGTTAGGAGTGAGAGTGAAGAGGCTCGAAGAAGCACTTTGCTCTAGGTACGATCCCTGGAACCTGTGGACATTATCTGATATTAATAAAAGGGTCTTTGCAGGTATCAAGTGAAGGATTTTAATATGAGATTGCCCTGGATTAGCCATGTGGGGCCTTAATGCCACCATGAGTGTCTTAGGAAGAATGAGGCAGAGGAGATTTGACTAAGACTTAAGAAGAGAACGCAAAGTGAATACGGAGGTAGAGAGTGGAGTGATGGTCCCATAAAACAAGGAATGCCAGCAACCACCAGATAAGGAAGGATGTTTCTTTAGAACCTTCAGAAAGAATATTGCCCTGCCAACCCTTTGATTTCAGACACTGGCCTCGAGAACTGTGAAAGAATACATTTCTACTGTTTTAAGCTCCCCAGTTTGTGAGGATTTGTTTCCTCGGCCACAGGTAATGCACTGCAGATGTATCGATAATTTATATCTAGGAGCATAACAAGAGCTGTAATTGTAAGCAGCAGAGGCTACAACTATTAGCTGGGAGAGGAAATGTTTGGCTATTTCTGTACTTTGCAGTGTTCATGTTTTGTCTGTCGTTAGACAAGATTATGGCGGGTTCTGGCTTTTGTCGCACTCCATCGGGGTCTCAGAGTGAACTTGTCTGATGTTGCATTCTGAGCAATTTTAAATATTCACCAGGAGAATGCCAAAGCCTAGCCTTCAAGCAGGCCAGCTTCCAACTGATAGCTGTCAAGACTATGTTTTTCTTTCTCATTACTAATTTGATGAGTGATGTTGGTAATGCTGTCCAGCCTCCCTAGATATTGCTGTTTGCTTCAATCATTTATTCACCAGGTATTTACTGAGAAAATCCTAACCATCATGGAAGCTGCAAAGAGGGAAGCAACTGAGTGAAATATATTACCTGTTAGTCAGTGATAAAAGAGAGAAAAGTGAAATGGGAAATATCTCAGAAAGAATAATAGAATTTCACCATTTCGTAACCCCTAATAAAATCATCAATTTATGGATGCAAACTCCGTGGGTGAAAGGCTAACGGGGAGCTGGATAGATGAGCAGTGTCAAAGTGTCGTTGCTTCCTGATCGCGAAGGGGCAAACTGAGTTTTGCAATGCATGGATCTGGCTGTCAGCACCTTAACCCAGGGATCACAAGTGGCCAGCCAGCAGTGGGAAAGCCAGATGTGATGTGCCTACTGATACGATGAAATGTGATGCATAAAATACCACCCCCGAAATGTTCTTGCCCAATGTGTTTAGCCTGAAACCAAGTAGCCAATAGTCATAGCTCTGAGTGTGTAGGAGATTTAGGGAAGTGATGTAAATGACATCACACACACAAAGAAGCAATTAGACAAATTCAAGAGGCAGAGCATTTCATAACACAACTAGTCTGACCACTTCAATAGCTCAACAGCATTTATAAATAGATAGGGCCACATTCGACTACAGAGGAGACATTAAAAACACAAAGGATCCCTCTGACAGTAGGTATATGGAATAGATTAGTAAGATAGGTTCTCATATTTTAACACATATTAGGATCACTGAGGGAATTTATTAAAAATGTGAAGCTTCAGGCTCTAATAAATATTCTGATTTGTAACAACAACAGAGTTGATACTGAAAATATGTGCCTCTGGCCCCCACTTTGAGAAACATGTAAATATATTTAAATTTATCACAGAAACCATCAGGTCCACATACAGGGATTGGTGGGATTCTGGTGCTCATAGCAGAGAATGGACCATCAACAGCAGAAGACCCTCCATCCCCTGAGCTCTGGATCCGGAGCAGCCTCCCTTGCTGGCCTTCTGTCAGAACCACCTGCAGGACTTGCAGTCACATCACTGGCTGGGACCCTCTCCAGACCAGTTACATCTGAGTCTCAGGAAGGCTAACTGGACATTAGCATGCTGGTTTTACTTGAGTGACCCTTATGTGTGGTTGGAGTTGAGAGCTAGCTACATTTTCTGTAAGATGCAAAGCTCTGCTGTACGTATGCAGTTGATAAAAGAGCTGATTTTAAATTTTGATGAGAATTCATAGAGTTACACCAGTAGCAACTATGGCTCACTTTTTAAAAAGAATGTCCCATTTGATTTTTAAAGGAATAAATCCCACTTGCTCATGGTGTATGATCTTTTAAATGTATTGCTGGATCCAGTTTGTTAATATTTCGTTGAGGATTTTAGCATCTACGTTCAGCAGGGTTATTGGCCTATAATTTTCTTTCTTTGTTGTGTCTTCATCTTCTTGGGAACTAGGATACTGCTGGCACCATAAAAAGAGCTTGGATGTCTTCCTTCCTCTTGAAGTTTTTGGAATAGTTTGAAAAGGATAGGTGTTCGTTCTGTGAATGATTGGTAAAATTCACCGGTGAAGCCATCCTGTCCAGGACTTTTGTTTGCTGGGAGTTTTTTTATTACTACTTCAATTTTATTCATTGTTATCTCTCTATTCAGGTTTTCTGGTTCTTCCTGATTCAGTTTTGGAAGGTGGTATGTTTCTAGAATAACAGCTGTCATTAGAATAATGAGGAAAGAAAAAAGAAAAGATTAAGAAATACTAATTTTCCAATTCTGCAGATCCAGAACTAACTATACTTCTTCTTTTTACAAAAGAAGAGGGCATGGCTCACCCCACCCCTGTAGAGCATTGTAAAGTGTGCTTCCTCAGGGGGACAACATAAAGCCAGAACCACCCGACTGTCCTTGCCCAGGATGGTGGTTTTAGAGGAAGAGCATGTCTTGGAAGGAAACTCAGTAACAAGTGGTTTACACTAACCATAGTGCAGCACGGTGAACCGTGAAGTTATTCAAAACTAAGAACCTGGTGAAAACCTAAGCAAAGGGTGACACGACAATCTGGGCCTGTGGCAGGGTGAAAACCAGGATCATCAGGTAAGTGGGGTTCAAAGGAGAAAAGGAAAAGCAGCATCTACTAACAAGGACCGTGAAGACCAACACTTTTATCTCTGCACGACTGCACTGATCTGCACACCAGAACCCTACACAGTCCTATTTTCAACAAAAGTCTGATGGAAAAGACGCCGCATGCATCTCTTACTGAGCTACAGCCCATGTGATCTTCTCTAGAAAATTGCTGGCAGTATGGCTTTGATTATAACTCATGCTCCTTCATCTCTCTGGAAAGACAATATGGCACAGAGAACAGAGGCCTGGATGCAGAGTCAGACTCCCTGCATGGGAGTCTGCTCTACTGACTCTCCAGTGGCCTTGAACTTAATTTTCACACTTCTAAAAATTTTCCAGGTGAAATTAATAAAGTCTATATAAAGACTTTTTATGGGAAATAAATAAAAGACTGATTAAAGGAGCTTTGTAAGCTATAAAATTTTAGTTGTGGTTATGATGACTATCCACTGCCATATTTCACCAGCTCCTAGAATTCCAGCACATGAAGAGGTAATGGTACAGTGTCGGTGTTCAATATTTACTAAATGAGCAAAGAATGGATGATGGAACATGTGGGACAAAGAGGAAGGGAAGAACAAAAAGGAAGGAAGGAACAAAGAGGAAGGGAGGACCAATATTTTAAAACATTTTACATCTTTCATTTGAGCAAAGAGCCCTCCATCAAGAGTTATTGAACTCTTTGCTGTGCACACACGTGGCACTGTGATTAAAAAGAAGACGTGAAACAAGAGACTCTGAAAGAACCATAGACAGCACCCAGTGAAATCTCAGTATTATACCAGAGGAAACTTAGAGATTTAGTTTCTGTTGACATACCATGAGATTTTAGGCTCATTGTAATATTTGTTAAAAACATAGTGGAATTAAAGCATGGAAAGATGGGATGATGGGTGATCTCAGGGCCTTGACTTCTCAGCATTTCCAAAATAAGCCACCCTTAGAAAGGCAATGCCCACTTTCCCTTTCTATTAGGATTATATGAAGTCATCCACACCAAAAGGCACAACCTAAGTAGTCAGAAATTACGTACTATGACTTTCCAAAAACCTGGTAAAAAATAATCCTTAAAATCTCCAGGACAAACAAAATTAAATCCATAAAACACCCAATTCTGCCAGAAGGAAAGCACATATATTGCTGCTTTTATAAAGGAAATATTCAAGCAAGTCTCAAGGGTAAAATGCACAATTAAACAATTTAGCAGATCTGGCAGCTCAACACACTGAGGTATAAGCCGACCTACCCTTTGCTTTCATCTGACATGGAATATTTTCTCTCTCCTGCAGTCCTTTCTCTATAAGGCTAACTCTTCCATGACCTATGCTGTTCGATATCTTCCAGGCACACCACTTCTAACAAGGTCTTCTTTGATCTTCAATAACCAGACCCTTTGGATGAAGTGCAAAGATGAACCACATTATGCTAAACTCAGTTCTGTAAGAAATAATAGAATCATGCAGTAAAGTTATGGAATATTTAAAATGATTAATGGACTCAAAAACCTTGCTTTGGTCTCATTGGCAGGGTATTAATGTTGGAAATAACACAAGGTACCGAATCAGAAACCCTAAATTTAGGGGGTCATATCTTCTGCTGATTTGATTTTTAGCTTCTGAAAATAGTAAGCATTTATTCTCTCATGCAGGATATGTGGGTTCTGAGTCTGGGAACAGACTAGCTGGGTAGTTCTGCCTAAGGGACTTTCCTGAGGTTGCAGTAAAATACCAGCCAAGGCTACAGTCATCCAAAAACTTGACTGGGGTTGGTGGACCTGTTTCCAAGGTGACTCACATCCTATCTGGGTAGTGTTGGTTGTCTGCCAAGACCTCAATTTTTCCTCAAGTGGATAGAAGGTTGTTTAACTGTTCTTATTCATGAGACAATACTGTGAAGGCCACCATGTCTTCTGACCCAGTCTCAGAAGTCGTACAGCACCATTTTGCAGTATCCTGTTAGTCACCCAGGTCAGCCTTGTGCACTCTGTGTAAGGGTGCAATGCAAGGGTAAGGATACCAGGATAAGAGGGATCATATAGAGGTCTTCTGCTGATTGATGATATAATTGGTCATTATATAAGTCACTGTCTGTATCTCAGTGTCAATGGGATGTATCACTACTATCTCCTACTAATACTATGGAGTTCCTGTGATACTAAATAAGAAAAAGTGTAAGTTATGGATCTTAAGTTAATATAAGGAGAGTTAATTCCTTATTACGACATTTAGTATGGGTTGTGCATGTGATCCTTTCCATCAGTCTCCATCCAACCTCTCAGTTCCTGGAAAACTGCCAGAGAACGGTTGCCATTGCATCGGGTTCTTGATGAGCCCACCCTGATTCTGCTGTTATCCCTCCCACACTCACTGATCTAAAGTCATCCAGGTGAATCATGTTATGCAAGCCTGGAGACTGCATTTCAATTACTGAAGGACTCCTATTTAACTTCACTTTTCTAAGTCTCTGCCGTACATCTTGAAGTTTCTTATTCAACTGTTATGCTATTTCCCAGTTTTTCTATTCACTACATTTTACTCACCTGTTTGCATTTCAGCATCTGTTTCACTCTTTGCTTCAGTTGTCATCTCTGAGTGGGGCCTGTCACATGGAACCCTCCAAATACAAAAGGAAAGACATGCTCACTCATTAACGTTGTTTGAAGTTGTCAGACACATGATGGAATTTGGTGGGATTACCTCGGGCTTTTATAGAGACTTCAGTACGTTCAACTACTCCCTCTCAGTTTTCTCTTTAAAAAGGGTGGAGAAAGGATATTACAGTTGATGAAATAGTGAAACTTATTTCCAAAAGAGAAGAAAATATTGCAGGAACCTAAAGACCATTGATCCCACAAAGACTATTTCGATCAATAGCAATGCAGGTCCTAAATCAACCTTGTAAATACTTTGAGAAAAAGTTATTATTAAGTTTTTACAATATTTGTTTAGCTCAAAAATTGGCATTCATATCAATATTTTTGGTAACAAGTATACAAACACATTTGCACAGAACACCAATAATTTTCACCCCTCCCTGGTCTCAAACATTACCAGTGGCATTATAGATTGGTGAAATCTTTTAAAAGCTTTTTGGAGGTATATATCAAAATTGCAATTCAATTTATCTTGTAACTTAGCAATTGTAGTTTACATGTGCCGAAAAATGTGTACATAAAAATGTTCTTTGCGTTATTTGTTGAAGTAACAAAAGGTAGGGGAGAATGCATAATTAGTAGTACATAAGTTACAGCCCAAACATTTCATTGCATACCTAAGAGATCTAAATATACTGACATGAGAAAGTCTCTAAGGCACATCATTCAGTTATCAAAGCAATTCTTTAATAATCTGTGTAATATATTCTTAGTTAAGCTGTATATACACATACACATACTGAAAAATTAAAAGTGCATCAAATCATTGACAGTAACCAGGGAGGGATGCATAGGGAGAGATGAAGGGAGATTTTTATGTCTTGTTTTAATCCCTTCTCTGTATTTTGAATCACGCACAGTAAGACAGTATGTCCATATTACTTATGTTCTAAAACACAAATATTTAAAAAATACATATTTTACCATTTTTGAATATGACTATAAAAATACTAAGGATATTTTAAATCCCCCTATCTAATTTTATATGCATTTTGGTTTATTTTGGTTTTTACATATGCAATGCAGAATGTATTAACTCTGGTTAGATATAAAATCATATTGCAGATGTCTCAGGCATGGTCGTATGTGTTTCAATAAATATTTTTCAAGTGAACATCCAAACAAATGAAGGAATGAGTGGATGAAACCCAAATATCAGTAACTCCAAGTGTCTACCAGCTTATCAAGTCCACATCCTTGCAAAGTTTAGCCACTATCGCAAATTGCAAAATGTCTTGAAATCATTAGGAGATAGGATATCTTGACAACCTGAATAGGCCCAGGCTCCTTTGCTTTACGTACCTTTGATATACTCTGACTGAGTCTCACTGAGCTTGTCCCACCTTCCCTATTGTGGCTCTCTGGTAGGCCACAGGGAACAAAGGAGCATCGCCCGTGTTAATTTGTGATGACTGGTTATGCCTGTCCTTGCTCTGCTGAGCGCCTGGTCGTCCCTCTACAGTGTCAGGAACCTGTTTGACCACCATTTAGATGCAAGCTAACAAATCTTGGCCCTATTCACAGGCTGTCTGTGCCCTAGGCTTTGCTAACTTCCTCTGGATTTCCGATGTCTACTGACTTGAAGATTTACCCTGACCTTCTGAAGTTCATGAAGGTGTGAGGCATGTGTTTACTTAGCTACCACTGCATAACATCTTTCTCTACCTTATTCTGGATCATAAAACTTTCCAGAAACTCAGGAAATTCAACCCCTTCTTCTACCTAGCTATTTATATAAAACGGACCTGAACTTCCTCTGCGTTTTTTAACTAAAGGCTTACTTAACTTGGCATCATACCTTGTGGTCCACCTAAACTCCAGAAATCCGTGATTCTACTGTGACTATGGCTGAACCAATCCTTGAGGGACCAAGCAAAACCAAGATGAATTTTACAGATTTCATTTAATCTCAGGTTTATATGATCATTGTCTCTCCAAGCACAAACTTTCTTATTTTCTGTTCTTAAATTGTGCATAACAGTGTCAGATGATGGTGATGACTGGGACAATGATGACAGTTCCTAACATCTACTGAGCCTATAGGCCCATCCCTGTGCTCTCACTTTGAAAACACAGTATCATGCCCTGGCTGGTGTGGCTCAGTGGATTGAGTGCCGGCCTGTGAACCAGTGGGTTGCCATTTAGATTCCCAGTCAGGGTGAATGCCTGGGCTGCAGATCAGGTCCCCAGGAGGGGGTGCACAAGAGGCAACCACACATTGATGTTTCCCTCTTTCCCTCCCTTCTTCTCTCTAAAAATAAATAGGTAAAATTTTAAAAAATAAATGAAAACACCGTACCACTAACCTGAAGAAGCCAAGCCTCTCAGGCAGGTAGTGTCAATGGTCCCATTTTACTGTTGAGAAGCTAATAGTTGCTGAGATTAAACAACTTGGCAAAGTGGTCTGACACCAGAACCTGCGCTCTCAACCACGGCTCTCTACATCTTAAGAAGGCTTTCAGCTAAAATAGAAGAACATAAATGAGAATTGATTTTGCACCTCGAAGTTTTAAAAGGCAGAGACCATCAAAAGTGGCAGATCTGTGCCCTGCCAACACTGGTAAACCAATTGTATTTCAGTCACAGAAAAGTATGTCCACATGCTTTCTTTGAATAAAAATGGGCAACTCATTTTTCTTCCAAAAAATAAACATGCACAGCAGAAAATAGAACAAACAGACTGCCTCTGTTAAAAATCTTCCCCGAGACTGGCACAGGTAGGCAGTGACTCTCTATGCCTCTGAGAAAATAATAAGAAGAGGAATAAATGTTCCTTGAGCAATGGAAAGAGTCGCAAACTCAGAAGGCTGCCAGATGTTCAGAAGTATGTCACCTTCTGCCAGGCCTTGCTGAATGAGGGTTTCACTACGTGTCTGTGGAACATCATTAACGCTGACCAGGGGAACTTGCTAACTGTGAGAGAGAGGCCTGGGCAGTTTGCTCTCTCCACAGATTTCGGATTTTTTTTTCCATTTTTTCTTTATCCGGTTGGGACTATCATGAAACTTTCCCAGGCACTCAGCTCTTAGAGACTCTTTGAACTTACAACACCAGAGAGAAATGGCATTGATTGAACTTGACGATGGCTAACACTAGCACCAATTAATCAGTTCTCTTGAAAAGAAAATTGGAACAGGTAGAGCAGGAGACTAGCTTACGGACGCAGGAGTCGGAATCATTTTTCTGAAATAATCTCCTCCTGCAGTTATCAACCAGTAAAGATTTTTTTCTCTACCAACGAGAATGCTATGATAATCATACGTATTTATCTACTTAATGGAGGTGCTGAAAGGTTTATTTAGTTGCTGTTTGTAAATGGTTTGGGAAATGAAAATGGCTATATAAGTGCTTAATATGATTATTAGACAACCTAGCACTTTTATGCCAACATGCTGTTCAGGTTTCTTCCTCTGCGTCTGTTTCATGGCAGCTCAGCACGGGCCGCACAGAGTTGCCAGGAAAGCGTCCATGCTGGGTCTGTGAGAAGCCAAAAAAGTCCCTGATCATTCCAGACAAGACAAAAATTAAGCCACAGATATAATTCACAAACATGGGAAGGCATCCTTAAAATGCTTCACAATTCATAACAGGGGTCTCATCATCAGAAAAGCAACAGCGTAGAAATCAAAGGAAAAGGCGAGCAGAAAAATGACAAATGTCATGACTTGGTAAAAGAATCATACAATCCAACATCAGCCCTGCCACAGGAGTAAGGTCCCTCTTAAGAAGGAACATAAAAGAGTAAACTTACTTGAGCCTGAAATTCTGCCCCTAGAAGCCCTCACTACAATTGCTAAGAGACTGCAGAAGGCTACCAATTATTCTGACTCATACTTATTTTAAACTTTGAGTGGGTCACAAAATAATTCCTGAGACTGGAATACATTTTTAAGGGCTGAAAAAAAAGTGTAATTAGAGATAATTTCCTTTGTTTGGAAATCCTTTGTATCAGATAGGCAGCCTGTCCCACGAATGTTGCCATTTCATCTTTTGAACTGTGTAGCCTGGGAAACGTATTCATGGGAACAATATGAAACAATTGAAGAGGGCCCAGGTTGGCTTCCTCACCTCTCATTTCTGTGAGTTAGTTAGAAAGTCCGAGAAAAAAATACCAGTGCTTCCACTGACATCAACATCAGCTACCGTACAATCAAGCCCAGACAGTGTGCAGGTGTTTTAGGGACTTTACTGGGGCATCTTTGACATTTCTGTCTAACATGTCAAATCGAGTCAGGAGCTGAAGAAGATCAAATTGGAGCAGAGGGAAAACTCCTAGCAGTTGTCTAATATTGCCTCCAATTAAACAAAGGTCAGATGTTCACTACAAACTCCGAGCGTGGGGAGCTATACACAAATAAGAAAAAAATCAACACAGCCATGATAATTTTGAAAAGATGTTGAGTCAGTTTGTGTGGGTAGGTGGACCTGTGTGCTGGTGCATGAATGGGTATAAGAGTGAGTGTGAGGTTTAACAAGGTGTCTAGCAAGACCATTAACGCTGTTTTTGAAGAAAATCTCATCCCATGATCATCTGTATTCGAAGTGTCTGTGCTTATGGCAGTAGCTTTATTTTGCGCAACTAAATTCACTTGGGCCAGTTTTATTACATGGAGGTAATGAGCATATTAGCATGGAATTCAACTTGGCACAAAATTTCCAGAGGCACTTAATTAGAAACAGCTACAATGGCAAAGGGACACTGAAGCCAAGGTTATTTGCCCTGGCCACCCTCCAGTCACTCTCTGGAGTTCTTGCTATGAAAAGATAAGATATTGTTGAAGATGAAATTATTCCCATTCTCAGGTCTTTATTCAATTCTATATGGTATACAGCAACTGTGTCCACTTTCTTGAAGGTATAACCTACCGAGAACAAACAAAAACTATCAGTGGCAACCTGAACTTCCTATTCTCAACACTCAAAAGATATTAGTCTTTCTTAGAAAAAAATTGGCCATAACTGATTGCCTGCTAGTTATTCAGTATTGAGAAAAAGTACCACAACCCTGGAAACAGGCAAAAGAATGACGGCATGCCTCTTAATACTACACTGAAATAAGCTGTAATAGCACGTCCAGGGACTATTTAGGCCTCTGAGGGTCTTGCTTGTCTGATATGTTATTTACTATTGATGAGGGTCTAGAGTCTCTGAAATTCCATGCTAAGGTAGATATTTATCTGTAAAGATGCAAACACTTGGTTGGGTAGAGAAGATAATGCCAAAACTTGTACAGGTGCTCCTCAATTTATGATGGAACTATGTTCCCCCAAAAGCCCCTTGTGAATTGAAAATACTGTTAAGTCAAAAATGCCTATAAAACACCTAACCTACCAAACGCAGAGCTTAGCCTGGCCCACCTTAAACGTGCTCAGCACACTTGGCCTACAGTTGGGCGCAGTCATCCCGCTGCCACTGTCCAGCATCATCACCAGAGTATCATGCTGCATATCGCCGACCCAGGGAAAGACCAAAATTCAAAATTCGAAGTACGGTTTTTTACTGAATGCCCATCATGTTTGCAGCATTGTGAAGTCGAACAATCCCAAGTCGAACCATGATGAGTCAGAGGCCAGCTGTCGTTTACTGCCCTGTAGGACACTAACCAGTTTGGCCTTTCACGTAGCAAACACCCTCAGAATGAATTTCCTGATAGACGTATAGACACACTGATTCTCAAATACTTTTGAATCCAATTTCTTATTCCACTTGTTCCCTCATTAATAAGTTTAAATGCACTCTGGCATCTATTTATTGTTTCTATGAGACTCATGTTTTTAATTTTTTGCAAATTACACACTGACAGTTTTGGCAGACGTGCCCAAGTGGACCCAACTGCCAGGGCCAGTAAAGGACATTTTCTCAGACATGCTCCTCATGGGCTGCTTAAACCTGGGCAGGTGTTTTCCGGTTCGCAGGAGTGAATCCCAAGAGACGCCAGGGCTCTACTTTTGCTGACTCTGTTTCTCCTGTTGCTGTCCCTTCCTCCGCTTTCGACTTCTGTACCGGTTTGTTTTATTTTCTGGGTGATGGCCAGGTCCATTAGTCTGTTCATCGCTAATTAGTTCGTTAGTCATTTTCATTTCTTTATCTATTTGTCTATGAATGGGAAGGAAATAAATTTTAACATAGATCATACCCCCAGGAAAGCAGCACTGTCCTTCGAGACCTGGATGGGGGTTTTGGATTCCATGCTCGCCTCTGCCCTCCCGCTGCTTCGTCGCAGAGGCTGCGTGCCTTTTCTGCACCTGCGTGTCTGAGCCTGAGAAAATTCCAAACCTCTCCTGTGTAAATGTGAAACGTTCAGTAATCTCTGATAGAGCATTAATAAATTAAATGATAAGTTCTCTCAAAATCAAGGAGGTCTGTTCTGATTATGTGCTTGCGTGAATTTAATAGACCCAGAATCCCAAGAAAATAAGGAGACCGAAGTTTTACCGCTTTGTGCCAAAATATAGGGAAAAAATTCTTACAGAAAATAAAAGTTAAGAGTATTTTCCATAAGAATTTAAGGTCATCTAATCAAGATGAATTTTTGGACTGGTGTGTAATATTGATTCAAAAACAGGTATATGTGTGAACCCTTCTGAGTATGCTATGTAATGCAAGTGTACATTGTAGGTTTTATAAAATTTTTTATAAGACTTTTAAAGATTGGGTTTATTTTCCCATGAAAAGACTATAAATATGAATGTCTCAAAGTTCTCATATTTATA
>VMDR010022382.1:0-16250 GCA_007922815.1 Macrotus californicus | reverse complement strand
AGAGAGAATCTTAAAAGCAGCAAGAGAAAAGGAGACAGTAACCTACAAAGGAGTGCCCATCAGACTGTCAGCTGATTTCTCCAAAGAAACCTTGCAGGCAAGAAGGGGCTGGCAAGAAGTATTCCAAGTCATGAAAGGCAAGAACCTACATCCAAAATTACTCTATCCAGCAAAGCTATCATTTAGAACGGAAGGGCAGATAAAGTGCTTCCCAGATAAGGTCAAGTTCAAGGAGTTCATCATCACCAAGCCCTTATTATATGAAATGTTAAAGGGACTTATCTAAGAAAAAGAAGATCAAAAATAGGAACAGTAAAATGACAACAAACTCACAACTATCAACAACCAAACCTAAAAAACAAAAAACAAAGCAAACAACTAGAAAAGGAACAGAATCACAGAAATGGAGATCACATGGAGGGTTATCAGCAGGGAATGGGTGGGGAGAGAGGGGAAAAAGGTACAGGGAATAAGAAGCATAAATGGTACGTAGAAGATAGACAGGGGGAGGTTAAGAATAGTATAGGCAGTGTAGAAGCCAAAGAACTCATATATATGACCCATGGACATGAACTAAAGAGGGGGGGTAGGGGGGAAGTGGGGTGCAGGGCAGAGGTGAGGGGGGGGTTAGATGGGACAACTGTAATAGCATAATCAATAAAAAAATAAGAGAAAAAAATAAAGTTACAAACAACACTTGGAAAAAAGCATTGTTTTATTAAGCATAGATCTTATATAAGGTTAGGAAAGTCTTCACACAAAGGAGGACTGACCATGTGCTATGGCATTGTTTTCGGTGTGGCACCTCGTACAGCGGAAGTGGCGGAAAGAGCGCTCGTACTGAAAGGGTTAAACAGGAAGGAAACATTACTAAGTCAGCCTCTTTATTTTGCAGATGAGGACAGGAACCTCACAGATGAAGAGCCAGAGAGGACACTTGACTCGCTCAAGGCCACACCACCTCCAACTCAGTTGCCTGACTCAGCTCACTGGCTCACAGGCCTCCCGCGAAAAGCTGTTGTTCAGCTAAGACTTGATACTGTTTCATGCACATCTCTGTAGCAATGAATCATTTAAACCAAACTCCAGTAAACGTCACAGGAGCTTCTGGAGGCAAAGGTGTGGCAGCATCAGTAAGAAACCTATGACAGCCCCAGAAGCACAGCTACATCTCGCCCAGGGGGCTTCGTCCTCCTGGGAAAGAAGTGCTCTGGAGATGGCCATGCACTGACCAGCCCTTTCCCTGGGCAAAGGAGAACCAAAGAAAACCTGGGGCTTCTCCCTCAACGCCCATCAATACGGTTGAAGTCTACGGGTATAGTACAGTTAGCCTACTATAGAAAAGTTAGTAGTGTTCCTCAGATACCTGCAGGAAAAAAAGCCTTCCAAATTCCTATTAGGATGGTAAGATGCCCTTCCTCACAAGTTTAAAAAAGATAAATCCATACGTGAGAAAATTGCAGATACTATGTCTGAAGTGTGCCCTGACATGAAATGTTCATCTCCCCAGGTCCTTTATCGCAACTCTGTTTAAGTATTTTATTTACTGGCAGCATGCTGCCACTCGACCCTACTCGACCAACAGGTTACAAGGGCGACAGTGAAGTCAGGAGCCGAGTTTTTAAGCACAGTCCGGAAAACAGCACAGCTTACCCTCACTTGTCCAGTAACACGCAGCCCCAACCGAAGCCCGGCCACAGCAGAGGTCTGGTGCGAGTTTATGACTACCTGACAATTGTAGAGCAAGTTTCCTTGGAAATATGTATTAGTCTTTCTATGAAAACCACGAAAAGAAGAATATAGACAATTTTCTGGAGCTGTCAGACAAAAAAAAAAAAAAGAAAACTAACAAATTCTAAGCACCTAAAGAACAACAACTGAGAGACAGTATTTCCTTTGCCACATGTCCCTTGACTGCATACTACTGAATTCTTTAAAGGTCTGTTCAACCCTCCATTTTATTACAATAAGGAAGAAAAAGACACCCACAAGGGGGTAGTGTTTGGTCCTGCTGGTCCACGGACTTGCCGTTTCCTCCTGAAACCACCAAAGGCGAGTGATAGCTGCGTGGCGCTGGTGCCGGTGGAAAGCGCACACTACTGAGGCACTGAAGCTGGTGGTGTGTCCCTTGCTGCCTCTCTTCACCTGTAGCTGGGGAGCAGCAGTCTCTTCCTGTCCCTGTTTTGTCAGCCTTTGCTGGTAGCAAGTAGGTTTACAAGAGATTTGTAAGGTGGTCTGGATTTAAGTTTCTTATGCTCAGTGTACGAGTTGTCCTGAGGCAGGGAACCTATTTCTGAACATAAAGTGCTGAATTATAAACTGGCCACTTGCCGATCTGACACTACTGACCAAAAATGCACTGTGATGCTTGAAGATGAACAAACAGGTTTGAGGACACCAATCTGCTGTCTCCCGTGTGGTTTTTCTTATGATCAACACGGTGTTTCTGAAGAATGACTACCTCTTACCAAAAGGATATGTAATCTGTATCTAAAATGAGAACACGCCCTCCCAGGGGAATGTCTCAACCAACAGCAAACCAGCCACAGACAGAGGCACAGGTTCTCTGGAAAACCAGAGGTGTACTGTTTGGGGAGTATCCTTACAGCTCCCTGAAAAGGGAGAACATAGCACCTTGCTCTTAGAGGAGTACTTACTACTTTCTCTTAAACCAGCTAGGTTTTTTACTTCCTAAGTGTCTTGGGTTTGCTGCTGTTTTTAGTGGGAGTCGATCATACTACCCAGGATATGGATAAATGACTCTTTAAATGCTTTTTTAAAAGGCAAATTAATTCTGATAACACTTGACAAAAAAAAAACATGATACTTACATAATATTGTCAAAGCTGAAAGGTTATCTTACTAATAGTACAGAAAGTAAATAAATTTCTTCACAGTGATACTACAGAGCAAATCAGGGGCACAGTCATGATCCAAGGACAGTATTTTTTTTTAAAGATTTTATTTATTTATTTTTAGAGAGGGGGGAAGGGAGGGAGAAAGAGAGGAAGAGAACCATCAACGTGTGGTTGCCTCTCACATGCCCCCCCCCCCCCCCCCCCGGCTGGGGACCTGGCCAGCAACCCAGGCATGTGCCCTGACTGGGAATTGAACCGGCGACCCTTTGGTTCACAACCCACACTCAATCCACTGAGCTTCACCAGCCAGGGCCAAGGACAGTATTTTGATGACAAACTATGGTTTCTATTTCCCCAAAGATGATAATTACATGATTGTCTTAAAACAGAACTATAGCTTAGTCTGGCCTTTTAGCAGATGACATGTCAAAGTTGAAACCAATAAAATAGGATATTTGGATGAAGCACTATTACAATTGGGATTTCTATGATACACAGGTTTTGAAACAACAAAGACCGTTTTTAGATTCTATCACTGAAATTGCATAGTCCATTCAGGCTTCCTCAACCAAAAGACAACTGTATCAGAAATAGGATATTTACCAACAAGTTCATATTCTACTAATTCAAGATCTCCAACCATCAAACACATACCCAAACCTTGGAACGTGCCGTGAGAATTTAGTCTGTCCATAGTGGTCTCCTAATACAAGGGCCAGGGCCAGCTCTGTCTTGTTAATTACTGTATCCCCTAGTGTCTACCACAATCAGTGGTACCGAGTAGAAGCTCAGGAAGTATTTGTTGAGTTTAAAAAAGAAAAGCTCACTAGTTTTCTGTGAAGGGGTCTCTAGTTAAGTCTTTAATTTGGTCTCTGTTAGTATTAATGTCTATGTAACATGGTACTTATAACTCTGCTTCTGTGCGCTGGCCAGTGTGGCTCAGTCGGTCGGAGTGTCTTCCGGTAACCGAGAGACTGTGGGTTGGGTTTCCGGTCAGAGTACACACCTAGGTTGGGGGTTCAATCCCCCACCCAGGCGTGTGCGCCAGGGCCCTGGCATGTATGGTCCCTGACCCATGCATGCATGGGAGGCAACTGATAGGTGCTTCTCTCTTTCCCTTCCTCCTGCTCTAAAAAGCAATGAAAAAATGTCCTTGGATGAGGATAAAAAAATAATAATAATTCTGTTTCTGGGGTAAATCATATCTTCATTGGTGACTCATTACATGTAGCACCAATATTTACCAAAATATACTTCAATTCTTTGTAAACTCTGGAACAGTGTGAGGAACATGGAGTCTTTAGTTCTGCTTAATTGGCTCAAGAACTACAGAAATGAGACGCCTTTTGTTTGTACCAAATGAAACTGCTGGCAGATCCTCTCTAAGAGGATGGGGAGAATTTTTAATCTGCTTCAAAAACATTGTGATAATTTCTCTTTCAGCTATTTCTGTTTGACCAAAAAGGAACCAGGAAGTATAATTTGCCAATTTAAAAATGCATTTAAGGACAGTTCATCTTCTTACGGGCTATGAGAAATGGATTGGGATAACTTTACCTGTCAATAAGTGGGAAAGTTTTGTTGTTTTTTCCTCAAATAGTCTAATGGATTGAGATGAGGTCATGTCCAGGCTCCTGCTGTCTTATATAAATGTTAAGGACTTCCTCCTATTTGCAGAGATACAGGAGGGGTTCATTATGTTCTACCCGAGCCATTCCATAAGGAGTATGAAAGATGATAAACTCTTTAAAATTCAACTTCCAGCATCCTTTAATTCCAAAGTCTACAGAATGTATTCCTACAGCATTTTCTACCCTAAAACAGTGATGACATCAGAAGAGAGGGGAAAGGAAGACCAGCCTGCGAGAGTTGCAGTGATGGCAAGGCACAATCTAAGGGAGGGCACTTGTGACAGACCAGGACAGACACTAAAGTTTACAGGGTCCAACTCTGCTCCCACAAAGTGGTTTTTTGTGGCGTGGGGAGAGTGTATACAATGATCAGGTAAAGGGAAAACTAAGGCATTTGAAAGTCATTTTTCTGCTGTTTTTGAGTCATTTTTACTGGATCACTTTAAATCATCAAATTATTTATCATTGACGGCCTTACAACTTCGACAAAATAAGAAAATACTGCATTACTTTACCCCCCTCCTAAGTCTAATATGTCTGGTAGGGAAGATGGGGTATGGCATTTTCTATTTTTGTTGAAGTTGTAGAGTCTTCTTAAACAATTTACTCAAGTTTAAGCAATGCTCCCTGATGCCAGACCTCATGTACAGTGCCGGGCTGCCTGGGTGCGACCCAACCTCAGGCTGCAGGGGCACACAAACTGCACCGCTGAAGCGCCAGGTAAATTTACTTAATGGACGCTAAAACATGCCATTCTGGTGAGATAGGGCTCAATGTCTCTTTCTAACAATGCACTGCTATACCAGAAGTCAGCAGGAAATTGGATTTTATAATAACTCACCTTTACAATACAAGACAGGAGGAAAATATGTCAAAAGATTTTTTAAAATTGAAAACGGTTGAAATTTCAACATATTTCCCTGAACACATAGAAAAGGGAATATTATTTAGGCTCTTATCTTCAAAAATAAAGGCTGAGAAGATTTTTCAAAAATAGTTCCAATTTTTAATTCCCAGGATTTCACCAAATCCATTTCCAAAATAATCTGAGTCCCTGTCATAAAACAGTAGGAGAAAAGCGGCACAGACAAGGTAGAAAATGGATTAAGAAATTTTTTGTCCAATCATTAGAACAACCATACTTCGGCATGGACGTAACTACAAATGCTTTGAGAGAGACAAATGTTGCGACCGTGGCCACACAAAGGCTTTCCGCAGTCTGGATGTAACCTACTTCCCCAGCCTCATTTCCTGCCTGACCGACCACACGCTCCAGTCACCTAATTCTTCACACCTCTGTTGCCTTTGCGTGCACCTGCTTCCACTGCCAAGGATGCTTTCCCTTCTCCTCCCAGCTCATCAAAACCATCCCTGCTCTACAGCACCCAGCTCAAACGTCCCCCACAGCGTGGCCTGTCCTCACACCACTCTCCCTGTGCCCTACTGCACTTCAGGAGTTTTCAGCCTGACTCTTCAGACACACTGACACCTACCGGGGTAAAACCTGATCATTATATATGCTTCAGCACTGGTCAGGAGTGACTCTCTTCTGAGAAAAAAAAAATGCTAAGGAGACTTTTATTGGCTGAGGCTTAGGAATACAGAAAATAACTCATCAGGAAATTCCATTTGAAGAAATCCAGCATTCTTTTTGAGGTTCTTATTTAACAGTTTCATCCTGACTATTTAGTAGGAGGGGGATATATTTATTAAACACCTACTATGTGTATCATGTACCATGCTTAGTACTCTGCACGCACTGTCATTTAGTATTAAATCACAGCACTCCTCCTATAGCAACTTGCCTGAAGATAGATACCTTGTAAAGTAGTTGAGACTGAAACCCCACACTTTCTAACTCAAAAATCTATGTTCTTTACAACTATATTATCAGAAAGAAACAAAAAAGACAAAAAGTAACATAAAAATGTACTAACTATTCAACATTTAAGGCAAATCACTTATTTAAAATTTTTATTATCTCCTCCAATCTTTATCTTTGTGTGTTTATGACTTTTTACATTATTGTAATAATGTAATTTTTCTTCTAATTGCTTACTACGATTTCATTTACATTTTCCCGCACATCTACATAGGCCACGCCTGTCATTTTGCCGTGACATTCCACTTAATAGACTCAACATCACTGCCTTAGCCTCTTGCTAAAATGCCATCATGGTCAAGTGTAAAGAAATTGGAAAAAAAAGTCACTGAATTTCCTATCCAAACAAAGTCACTATCCTGGTCACACATATAGTTTCTTTGATCCTAGATGTGAAAAAGACATTTTTTCCCCCCAGAAAGTCTGCGCAAGTCAGCAGTAACGTAACAAAGTAGAAAGTAAGTTTCTCTGCAATTGTGAAGTACTGAAGAAAGTTTTACTCTTAGAAATAAAATGAAAAATAAGCAAATTTCTTCTAAGCAGTGAGAATGTTTTTAGTTTTTTCATTTTATAAGGAAGAAGGAAGTAATTCTTACTGTCTAGACTGTTAAAAAGTAGATGAACAATGATTTCTTTGCATTTTCAGGAATTTCAATACCTCAAGGTACGTCGTTACTATGCTGTGCACATCAACAGAGAAATCGAGGGATCAGGATACAAGCCGACTGCCAAACAAGGTACTGAGATCATGTGGACAGACACACGGCCCTGGAGCACGGGCCGCTGGTGGAACTTAGTTATCATGGAGCTGGTTTTGATCCTTGAATTTAGTCTGTTCATGTTGTTGTGCTAAAGCACCAGTTACTTTCCAAAGATTTAATTCTAGGGTGGGAAGTACTTTCCTATCAAAGGTCTAGGAGGGAACAAAGGCTCCACACAAGAATTGATTCTTTAGAATCGTGGCACAATACGATTTTGAGAACCTCAAGGACCTTTGGAAATTCTGTAACATTTACTAAGTCTTACAAACATTTAGATTAACTAATTTGTTTTTTAAATAAAATGGGAGCACAATACTTTATTTATAAGTATATAAAATGCTAAAAAATATGCTCCAGTTTCCATTTCAATCAACTAAGAACAGGGTTGGTAGAACAGGAGGTGTGCTTGCAAGAAAAATGAGAGGGAAGAAGAAAAATGAATTATTGGTTTTTCTGGCAAATAAAAGAACAAAAAGTGAGGAAGAGGAAGAAACAGAAAAGCATTCAGGAGGGAGAAAGATTAAGAGGGTTTGGAAGGAGTAAGAGAGGAACACAGAAACACAGCAAGAAAAAATCAATTAACTATAATAAAGACTTCTTTCTTACTCATCTTTGAATCCCAATTCTCAGCGTATAGCTTAGCACATAGCCAACAGTCAATAAATGTTTACCAATAAAAATTAAAGATGATAAAGAGAAAGGGCTGAGAAATGCAGTGAACGCACTTTAAAACAATCATATTCTGCGGTTCACATGGCTATGGATTCAAAATGGACAACTTGATCTTACTTTCTTCTGTGACTTTAGCCAAGTTAATTAACCTCCTGGGTACAGGTTCTTGGTCTGAAAAACAAACTGTTTGAACTAGATGATCTTTAAGGTCCCTCTCATTCTCTGCAGAAATGGTGACCAAATATAGGTAAATGAAATCAAAGGGAGATTCTTAGCTTAAAGGCTGCTTCAACTTGAATCAGCTGTCAGCAGATGCAATTTATGTATTTTTGTACAAGGCAGGCAAATCGGTCCTTTCATCGGTCACATGACACGAGCTGTCACTCAAGGAAACATCTGGGTAGGTCTCAATCTCTCAGAAGAATAATGTCGGGAAGGCGTCTCTCATTTTGTTCTGGGCGGAATCTTACTGAAATGAGCAGGGTCTCCCACGTCACAGAGCTCTGTTTATCCAAATAATATCGAGGCACGACACAAAACAATACACAAAAGTACTTCTAAGGAAGAAAAAGGTGATTATTTTTCCATTTTACAAAGTACCAGGATTTTCTTCAAGAGACTTTTTTTAAGGGGGGGGGGGGAGGACAAGCACTTATTTCTCCATTTTTATGGTAATGAAGAAAAAAAATACTATTTTACCAAATAAAGCAAGGCAAGGAAGAGAAAACATTAATGGAAAATGTGGCCTCATGCAATGGGAACTAAAGTGAAGAAGACTTCTTGTATAAAAATTTTAAAAACTGCATGGTGGTAATTAAAGGTAAAAAGAATTATGGGAAGCAGCACCATGAAAATAGGGCAGGTTAATAATTATTTGGAGATTACTATAAAAGAAGACAAAAGAAACAGATCTTCTAAAGCCTCTTCAAGTCTGAACCTATGCAACCATACACATACTGTCACATCATCATAACTCAGCAGATTTCAGAGTCAGAAGACTAGGAAAAGAAATGTTCCCTGCAGGTCAGGGTTCTGATGACTGGCAAAACACTAGCAAGCTTGCACTGCAGTTGTCTGAACCACACCCAGTCTGCAGTTAAATATAGAATTTCGTTTCTGGAACTAATGGTCGTCTTAACCTTCACAGTCCAAGTATTCACTGGAAAAAATTAAAAGTAAAAGGAGAAAGGAAAGAGACGGAAACCAAAGTCCAAGTACTAATAAACTGTCCTGGGAAGAATTCCAAAGTGCAGAAAACACTAAGAGAATTAAATTACAGAAGCCTCAAGCAGCATTCTAGAAACACTCTATACAATCTGCCTCTTCTCCGTGGGTTCTCCCGGGATGTATAACACTGGCACAGTCAAGGGCCTTTACACCGGACCCTGTCTCCAGTCAGATGATACACTCGGACCGGATAACACGTCAGGTTAGCAGCAGTGGTACCAAATTTTAATTTGGGTTTGTTATAATATTGTGGTGGGGACGCTGTTTTTCTTCATGAAGAGGTACTTTTATCCTAAGAAACTATTTTTAGATGCTTAAGTTTTGGGGGGAAGAGACACTCTCAAGCTGAAATTTTTAACACTGATTCTTTGTTGGAGGAGGTAACAGGAGAATATTTTGAGTTAATTTTTAAAGTTGAGTTTTGAAGATTGACAAAGGCTAAAACAACAACAAAAACTGTTTTGCTTATAATTTCATGGGATTCTGGGTTTTAGTAGTGACTCTGTTTTCTATTGTTCACTGAAGATGAGTGTGAAACGAATCCAAGAGGAACAAAAATATAGTACAGGTGTGACAGGCCGTAAAAATAAAACATGCAATGATTTAAATTACAAACACACACAGAGGCATTCATTTGGCCTCCCTTTTCCCGAACACACCCAGATCCAGACTCATCATTCAGGTTCTTTGATGGAAAACAAGAGCAATAAATTACATATATACACAAATCTGGCTCCCAAGCTGGTATTCTTAACCATTGTGTTCCATTGCTTCTGCTTGTCACAGCTAGATACTCTGACATTTATTCCTGTGTCTAGTTAAAGCCCTTTCCAAGTTGTTGCCTCTCCTTTCTATCTTGCTTAATTGGAACTCAAAACCTGTATAAAGGGATTTGAAGGTTTCTTTTCTCTTTCTGTCTTTGAGACCAGAACAGGTACCATACCCAGATCTCACTTTTCTGTGTCCCAGGCACACGGCCGACGCCCCACAGAGACACACTGGTCTCCAAGGCTACAAGAACATCCAGCCCGAAACGCTGAAAGACTAAAAGGAAGGAGCACGTCAGAGGCTTCGATTCTAGGCCACAAAGCCTCCGAACTTCTGCACACACACTCCAAGACCCTCCAGGCCTACTGGGCTCATCGTCCTTTTATTCCTTTCCCTCTGAAACTATTCTTTCCACCCCTAGCACTTCTCTTCATACCTCGCAAGTGCACTGTTGTCTGAATGAACAAAGGGGCAGTTCGGTTTGCTGAAAAAAATCACATTTGAGTCTTGTATTATCTGTACATGCAGATGTTTCAGACCAGACATATGATATAGATGCTTCTTCCCCTCTTGTGAATATGTGAACGACTTGAGGTAAGGTTAGCTGAGTGCTAGCACATAGCAGATGCTTGATAAATAACTGAATGAGTAAATACTAGTCAATTATCTGTTTTATTCATTAAAATCTGGTCAGGTCCTGTTTAAATAATGACAACTAAAATCGTTTTAATTATGGGAAATTTCAAAACTTCTAATAAACCCACGAGCCCCCATGTCCTATTATCCAGCTTCAACAATCACGAATCGTTTGTCACTCTCGTTTCATCTTTCCCTCGTTACAATCTCCGTATGATCTTTAAGCAGAGGGAAGGCTGCAACACACGTTAGTCTAGTGGCATCAGACTTCAGAGTTAACAGAAGCCAAGTCCATGTATTAAAAATAACCAGTGTACACCAATAAAAAGAACGCTCCTCTTGGTTAGTAAGAGCAACTCCAACCACGGTTAGCATTGTCTAATGGTCTACATGCGGCTGGGCCCCTTGTTTGGTTTGTGGCCCTGAGAATTTAATCAGCCTCATAAAGCCTTGACTGCCTCATCAGAAAAAGGAGAAACCAGGATGCTGTGAGGATTAAATGAGAATGGTAAACACAGGGTGGAGCAAATATAGGTTCTTAGTTGTGAGTGTAAGAAATAAAGTTATATTATTATTTATTACTTTCCATATGAACTGTGAACCCACCTTTGCCCCAACCTGTACATGTGAACCTCCTAACAGTGCACAGAATGTTTCTTTTTAACAACAGCTTTATTGAGATATAATTCACATACCCCCAAATTGACCCATTTAAAGTGTGCAATCTAATAGCTCTTAGTATATTCAAAGAGCTGTGTGAGCATCACACAGACAGTAACCCAGCACTCCTCGGCCTCCTGCACCCACACACGAAACATCTCCACCCTCCAGCCCCGGCAAGCACGCATCTACTTTCTGTCTCTACAGATTTGCCTATTCTGGACATTTCATACAGACAGAATCATATAACAGTGTCCTTTGTGACAACAAATGTTTCTGGAACTAGATATTTTAAAAGTCAAATACGTGGCATACATAATGCAATGAGGTCAGAGAAGTGAAAAAGGCAAAAAGGGGGGGGATATATATATTTGTAAATGAGTATCTACTGTTAGCCAGACACTAAAATATGCGGTAGGAGAAAAAATTTTCTTCACGGTAGGGAATATCACTGAAGCGCTTTGGGGACAGTAGGAGGAAGGAACACAGAATCTGAGTGTGTTGTATGCCAGCCAGAGTTCTTCTCCAAGTGCTTCACTCTCCTCGTTTAAACGGGAAGCAAGGTCATTGTCAGAACAAAGAAGGGGAGTATGCAGAGAACAAAGTATGGAATAATTGTTGAGGAGAGTGAGAAAGAATGAACCAGGAAGACAGAGTATGATTGTCTGGCAGAATTAAAGACCCACTTGAGGTTCACAGTCATGAATTTAAAATGAGAGCAGTCAGCAGGGTTTTAAGTTTTCCTCCAGCCACATTTAGCTGCAAAAATGCAGAAACAGTATAAGAAAATAAGGCAGAAAGAGAAGAGCAGTGTTTAACTAGGGTTCATTCATACTAGTGACTTTCTACCCACTATATTGATGGCTCCTAAATCTTCATTCCTGGTGCCACTGAAATCTCCTAACACAGAAATTTTGAGATATTTTCACAGTCAAAACTCTTAAGTAAAGAACTTAGATTTTTTTAAAAATTGTTTAACATTGTTTATGAAGAGAGCATTCTAATATCTGCTTTACATATATTATTTCACATAAATCTCCTAACTTCTCATAATAACCATCCTCGTTTTACAGAAAATTGAACATTCCTAAAGATTAACATAAGGCAAAGCTGAAATTAAACGGTTAACGTGCGTGACTCTGAAGCCCACCACTCTTTACTAAGCCATAGTACTTGCCCAGAGTGAGGCTGTTTTTAACAGTGCTGAGACTGCCTCCTAGATGAACGTTCCGTGAGCATCTCCATGGCTAAGCTCTCCTTTAGACTCTTGCTCTGTCATCTCTATGTTCAGTCTGTAACTGGTTAGGCTGGTTTGTATCTTCATTTCTTTTTCTGACATCTATGACTTTCTATTAGTTTTCTTTCCCTTTGCTTTGATATATAGTCTGGGCCCTCACCACTCATGCTCATGTTACTGTAACGACAGCCTCCTAGCTGGCCTCATTCTACCCCTCCTCCAATCCGTTTACATACGTGGATAGGCTAGTCACTCGGATTTCACTGCTTTTGGAGAGAAAGGAAGGGAGACAGAAACATCAGTGTGAGGGAGAAACATCTCTCGGTTGTCTCCTGTATGTGCCGGGATCAGGACTGAACATGCAGCGCAGGTGTGTACCCTGACAGGCTATGGGCCAACGCTCCAACCAGCTGAGCCACACTGGCCAGGACTCTGCGGTTCTTAAAAATAAACTGTAAATAATAAAATACCTATAGTACAGAATTGTGAAAATTAAATAAGATCAATTGTCATATGGAATAATGACAAATAAGGTCAATAATTATACATAAGCTGTAAAATCTTATTCAAGTGACACAGGACAGATACAGTACAACTTATATCTATTTTACATTTACCTTCCCTCGATGCTAGGCATCTGATACGTGCTCAGACACATGCTGACTGGTTGATTTTTTGCCCATTTTCCATACTCCCACTAATATTACCCAACAGATCGATCTGATCAGGTTTAATCTCCTTGATGGTGGGTCCGGAAAACCAAAGCCACAGTGTAATTAAACACAGCACTTATTAATGACAGCGTGCACAGCACGATGGAGCCCTGAAGAGTCAAAGCAGTGGGGCTCCCAGTGGAGCCTCTGTGCTCAGCCACAAGGACCTGAGAAGCTCTAGACACTGTAATGCCGTTTCTCTGACTGGTGGCTAGTGAGCTGTCCATCATCGTCAGAGCACAGCAGATCCCACCACTCTGTGACGTCCCCCCGACTTTACTCTGTTTGTGTGCATCTCATGACCCCGCAAACTCGCTGCCTGTTTTCATAATGGCATTTATGCCTCAATTCCATAACTGCTTATGTGCTAGTACTCCCCCATGTCCAAGTGTATGAGGTAATATGCTTCAAGGTAACTAAAGAGTTGAGAAAAAGTTCTTTATAGAAGAATTCTAGCTGATTAATGCAAAAGAAATGAAAAAATTGCAACATACCCATTTTGCAACCCCTTATGAAACAAGTGAGTGGGGAAAAAAAATCACCAGCAGATGACGAAACAGTGGTTTCCAATCCTGGCTGCACTTCAGAGGCACTTGGGAACTTTTCAGATATACCTCTGCCTTGGTCCCACACCCAGAAACTATGATTCAGTTGGTTGGGGGTAAGTACGCATTGGCATTGTTAGAAGCTCCCAGGTGATCCTAAGATGCATCCAGGAGTAAGACTCACTGCTCTAAAACTATTTGGTAGGTGGGGAACTGTCTCGGTCCCGCCTGGCAGGACCGCGTGTCGTGTTGTTGTGGAATTCTTGTCCTATATCCCCGGACAAGTGACGAACAAATTCACGCGGACTAAAGGAATCCCGTGGAGAAAAAAGGATGTCGAGCCACTCTCTAAGTGAGAAAGAGAGTGCTAGCTTGGCCCCTCTCTAAGTAAGAGAGAGGACAGCCTAGCCACTCTCTGAGAGAGAGAGAGAGAGAGAGAGAGAGAGGGCCTGTGTGGCCACTCCCTCAGAGAGAGAGAGCGAAGGCCTCGACCCCTCGCCTGGACAGGCTTTTACGGACACTCCAGGTACATTACATTCAGGATAGTCCTCATTAACTATGCATAGGTTCGCTTTAGGTGGTTAACTATTATAGATAACAGAGGAAAGAATGCTGCTAATCACTTCAAAGATAAAATACAAAGTGGAGAGGTAGCTTAGCTGGTTACACATGTACTTTGGAAGTCTGGCCCAAGTCAAAGTAAACTTCTGATGACTCCATCCCAGGTGAGGGAGTTTTTTGCAAGAGCAAGTTTCAAAGCGGCCTAGGAACAATGCATGCCTGATTCCCCACAAGAGACCCATCCATGGATTGTTTCTTGCACGCCACACGCATCAAAGCTGAGCCACAGTCCACATTTCACACGGATAGGTTCCCTATAGGGAACTTTATAATAAGTGGATCGGGATGATAGCACTGAATCCACTGATTAATCTTAGAGTTACTAAAAATGGGACACCCAGACATCTGTGTGCCTCCTTATATGATGTAACAGAAAGAACAAGGCACCAGTGATGTGCCAAACGGATTGAATCAGAATCTAATCAAGACCCTACATCCAATTACCTGTGTGTAGACAATATGGAGTCATTTTAAGAGACACTATGAGGATGTAACTGGCCAAATTCAAAGTGTGGGAAATTCATCAGGCCAAATCTCTGGTCTCTTCAACAAGTAAAGAGCATGAAAAAAGTTTGTGTGTGTAAGGAACTGTCATAAATTAAGACACTCAAGACACACAGCCACCAAATGCAGTGTGTAAAAATACATGCTTGATAAATAAGTGAATGAATGCTCATTAGAGAAAAAAGATCAATCATGATAAATGATGGATTATTAAATCTTGTATTTTGAACAGCAGGGCTAGATGAGGAAAAGGATGCAGAAGTCTACTCATTTGGATATGTGAATTAGTGAAATACCTGTTTCTGTCATGGTCACAGAAAATTTTCTAAAATATTTCAGTGGACTTAATGTTTGGTTTTTAATTTATACTTGTATTTACCTTAAGATTTTGAATAAAGAGGAAAACAAAAGAAATTCCCACAGGGTAAATATAACCACATCTTTCTACTGGGGATGACCAGAGCTGTCCAATGAAGTTTTCTGCAGTGACAGGGATGTTCCCTAACTGTGCTGTCAGTAGCCGTGCACGACTTCTAGGCACTTGAAGTGTTATGAATTTTATTTAATTTTAAATAACTTAAATTTAAGTAGAGCACATGCCTACACCTCTCCTTCCTACCTGCAGCATCTTCTCCTTTCCTTTTACCTAATTAATTCTCACCATACTCCCTGATAGAAGACCTCCCAGCACCAAGTACCTTTCCTTTCACACCTGTGCTACAGTTGCAACGTCACCTTCATCTGTGTGATCATCCGATTGTCTCCAACCTGACTGTGAACTCCAACAGGGCAGGAACTACGTGCATTCACCAATGTGTTACTGGGCCTACTCCAATGACACTCAAATATTTGTTAAGTAAATGTCATTAGTAGGTAACATTGTGTAATATAGAGGTTTTGTGGTATATGAAGACTTTTCATTTCTCATAGTTCCATGAGATCTGATCTAAAATTCAGATCCTCCTCTAACACACATATAACATATATACAAAAACAAAGACCTGTACCGTGAAATCCTAGGTAAACATCACCAAGCTATAGAAATCATCAATTAACTGATACTGCTCTTGGTTTATCCACACTCTTGCCCCTGTTCTTCCACCTTGTATTCATCGTTAGGTAAATCCCAGATATCATATTATTTTATCATATATTTCAGTACACATTTCTAAAAATAAGAATTCTCATTTTTATAAGTGTAGCACCATTTATACATAAGAAACCATTATCATAACTGAAACAAGAATCATCATCTATCCAGCCAATGTTCAAAAGGTTTTTTTAAAAACACTTGAAGAAACTGAGCTGTTATTCTTAGGGTCTCTCACATCATTGATTTTGTTGGCTCAAATCCCCACGGTATCATTTAACGGAATTTTGTTTCATGTTTCCTCTAAACTCATAGCTGGGTCTAAAGGCTTGGTCTGATTCAATTTTGTTGGAAAGAATACTCTACTGGGGTGTTGTGTGCATCCTCCAAGAGGTACACATGCCTAAAGGTTTCTGACTTTGGGGGGTGTTAGCAGCTATTAATG